>OU015475.1:5408011-5415511 GCA_907164805.1 Brachyptera putata
CAATTTTTCTTACTATCGTCTCCTTGGAGATGTTGAAGAGAGACAACAAGAGTGATAGAGAGTAGAAAGAGAGACTGATGGGAAAACAGAGAAAGGTGGAAGGAATTGGTGGAGCAGAAACTGGAGGAATAAGAGGGCAAAGAAGCTGGAGAAGCAGAGTACGGGCAAGAAGACGGAATGGCTCACCGTCTTCGACATCCCAGCTGCAGCCCTAGAAACGACGGTGGAGACACCTCCACCCCCCAAACCCGACATCGTTGGATGGGGAGATCGAAAATGATGTATATATATCGTCTTCAATATATGTAAATACCAAGAATGACTCTTGAGTTTTGATTCTATAGATTTCTGAAGTCATGTAGCAACGTTGCACAACAACCCTTACCTAGTCACAAACTTGTCCTCAAAATGCACCGAGAAGAGTTCCTTTGTTACTGTTGGAGTTATGATTGACATGTTTACCAGCAGTTAAGCTGATCAGTGAGATAGCAACAGTTACTCCAGAATAGTGAGACAGTATTGCTATAATCCTGGTTACTGAAAGCGACGTTGTTCTGGATCGAGAGTGTCAGAGCCCATATGATACTACAGGCTGAATCGTTCGAATAAAACAAACATGTGCATCTTTCATTTCGTTCACAATTATAGAATAAGGGGCATGTATAGCTAGCGTATATAGGTGATAACTTTAGCTATAGCTATGAGCCATAACTTATAACTCCTTTACACTATAAACTTGGAGAATATCTCGAAAGTTTAGGAAAGGTCTTGGCAGCAGAAATGAAATTAGTAAGAAGTATTGCAGGAGTATCAAAATTGGAAAGAAAAAGAAGCAAATTGATAAGAGCAGAGGTTGGTGTGGAACGGTTATTGTTTAAGCTAGGTAGGGAGAGACTGAGTTGGTTCGGATATATGAAATGAATGGAGAGGAATAGAATACCCAGAGCAGAATACGAGATGTCGGAAATGTGTGGAGATAAAAGAAGAGTGAGGAGACCGAGAGAGAGATGGAAAATGGGTGTGAGAAGAGCTGCTGAAGAGAGAGGAGAGGTATAGATTGAAGTTGAGAACGGTGAATGGTGGAAGAATAGGAAGAAATGGATGGAGGTGGTGAAGAGAGTTGAGATGGAAGTGAAGGAGGAAGAGCAGAATCAGACAGAGGAGACATAGGAGGAAGAGGACTTGGGACTGGCAAAATCAAGTTGATATGTTGTGCCCTTGTGAAATGAACTTACCCAAATTTGTTAGAAAAGTATTTAGAAATGAAAAAAAAATGAGCATAGCCAATTGATGTTCGATTTTCGATTTTTTGGTGTCTTCTGAAAGATCTTGTTAATATCTTTCAGAAAAAGTTGCGGGAGGTTGAGAATTGTTAATTATGATAGTTTTTAAACTCACTTGAATCTGATGGTTTTTGTATGATGTTTGGGAGAGGGGGGGCTGGAGTGGGTGATTTCTTATTGTTAAGTTAGTGGGGTAGGTTGATGCCGTTGTTAGGGTGGGGTGGGGGGCTGCTGGAGGTTGTAATATGTCGGTTAGGTTAATTGGGGAGGTTGGGAAAAAAAACAAGTGTCTCAGTAATTTCACCAAGTTAATAATTTGAGCTTTTGAATACGGTAACTTTTTTGGGGGGTTGGTAGGCACCATCCTCCTTCCTTGCATTAAATTATAGCTGAATGAATGTATATTCTTTTTATAATCTTACAGAATTTCATAATTATCTAAAGATGATAATTTATCATACTTGGCCTACTTCCTCTGAACTAATATTGGTTACTCGACACTTCTAACAGTTGATGTTGTTACATAGGGGGAACAACCGATCGGCTCTGTCATTCATGCCGTGTAACATGTTACGTTAGAATATGTAATTTTTACGAGACCTTGAATCCTCTTCATGCTAATAACATCACAAAATATCAACATTATGCATTACTAGACAAGAAAAACGCCATATATGCGTTGTTGGACGAGCGGATAGTAATAGTATGGGTAAACACTGCTTCGAGTGGTACCAATTTAGCATATTTCATGTTTTTTCTTCAAAATGGCTGACCCGATCGAGCTGAAAATTTCCAGAAATGTGTATCAAAATGTAATTCTACTTCATGCGAAATTTCTTTTTTTTGGAGAATAAAAATATTCTTTTTTTTCCGCTGTGTTATTCTAATGGGTATTTTTGAAATGTCTGAAATTCATGAAAAAACAGTCACCACCCGATAATGCTACAAAACTATATAGATCTGAGTTAGATGAGGAACTATATTGGAAAAAGTTTGAAGTTGAAATTTTAGCCGTTTGACCTGTGGAGAACCGACGAAAAAAACATGAAAAGAAAACATAAAAAAAAAAACATAAAAACGAACACCAACTTTTTTCGAGTATATCAAATTGAATCCTCGCTAAAGCTCGTCTGATTACTTACACCATCTGGAAGGTATTGAAATTATCTGTGTTCCCTCGTTTTCAGAATTTCGATATCTCATACCGTTCAAAAGTTATCACCATAAAACTGATATTCCATTAAATCGACTCCCATGGACTCGTAATTTATTAACTCATATTCGATTGTTTTTATTTATTTATTATTACACTCACAATTGCACAAAAGTGCAGTGGCAAGGCCTCAAAACTAGATTACCAAAACTCTTGAATAGGAATAATATGAAGAACCAAATAATGATTATTAAAAATAAACCAAACCAACACAATTATTTGTCTCTGACAACCATGCAATGACATAGTTTTTGTTCAATGAAGATTCATATAATATAAGAAACTGGGAAGTGGTGATCGGACATGTTCGACTTTTTTCGGGAGATATCGGATCTGTGGTTATTGATGTCACCGCATACGAGTATGGAAATTTCATATAGGAAACACAATAATATTTTCTTCGTGTGAGTTTTTTATGAGCCTCGAAATCGTTATGATTCCGTAATGAATAGATATTTTCAATCGATAATAATTTTACTTTCCTTTCAATTTATTCAATATTAACATTGTGACTTGATACAACCACAAAGGGGGATCTTAACGGCATAATTAAAAATTATCAAATGATATAAGAGCCGGTACCAAGTGATGATCAGTGAATTATGCAAAAATTAGGACCCATATTACCAATAATAAAAATGTGTTAATTAAGCTAATTAATCAATTGCAGTACAAAAAAAACATTGGTAACCAAGGGTTTTAACAAGCTAATCCATTAATTATCGCTTAATCAACAAATTTATTATTCGTAATACCGGTATTAGGCGGTATAATACGGGCCTAAGTTGTTATCACCCTTGGTTACCTATGTTATTTGTGTACCTTAATTCATGATCAGCTAATTGATATTTAAACATCAGTTGGTACAGTCGGTTCTTAATCTATGAAAAAGGCACCTGACGCATGGAATTGTTATTCTTAACTTAGATAAACGCTTCTTGGAGCGCTTTAAATGAAGCCATTCTTGGAGAATGGGACAACTACCTTGACCACTAACCCCAACCATTTGGTAACGAGTAACACAAAATTAAGAAAGAAACTGATTACACGAGCTTTAGCGAGGATTCAATTTGACATACTGAAAAAAATTGGTGTTCGTTTTTATGTTTTTTCGTTTGTTTCTTTGTTTTTATCTTTTTTTGTCGGTTCTCCACAGGTCAAACGTCTACAGCTATCAACTTCAAACTTTTTTTTTTCAATATGGTTCCTCATCTAACTCAGATCTGTGTAGTTGTGTGGCATTATCGAGCGGTAACTTTTTTTTTTTATGAATTTTAGAAATTTCAAAAATACCCATTAGAATAACACAGCGGAAAAAAACATATATTTTCCAAAAAATGAAATTCTGCGTGAAGTTGAATTACATTTTGATACACATTTCTAAAAACTTCCAGCTTGATCGGGTCAGAGCCATTTCGAAGAAAAAACATAAAATGTGCTAAATTGGTACCACTCGAAGCAGTTTTTACCCATTTTTTTCCCATACTATTACTATTCGCTCGTCTAACAACGCATATATGGCGTTTCCCTAGTATGTACCACACAAAACAAATCCGATATCACTCGAAAAAAGTCGAACATTTCCGACCACTACGGTACTTCCGAGTTGTTTTTCATATACACATAAATCCGGAAGAAGCACACCTTGGCGAATACTCAAGTACCCAATATAATTGAGGTAATTATTAATTTAGTGGCACAAATCTATTATTCGATAATCTAAGAGAAAGTATTTATTAACATGGTGGACCAATATGGTAAAGAGTAATAATATTATTATGTAATCGACAGTAGTGGATATTTTTTTTATTCGGCTGTAAATACGCACTGTAATGATGATTCAGATCTATTGGCGTCGGTGAATGATGAATGAGATGGGATGAAAGTTTATTTTATTGATTGTTTCGGACAATGGGAAAGAGGAAGTATGGTTGTGAAGGATCCGTTGTTTTTATATATTTATTTATATTGGGTCAAAAATGCACTGTAATGATGATTAAGGTCTATTGGCGTCGGTGCATGATGAATGAGGTGAGATGAGACTTTATTTTCACAGTTGTTTTGGACGGTAGAAAAAGAACTGAAAAAATCGAGTGGATGAGCGTAGCGGAGACTTCCATTGCACATACCGAAAAGAAATGGGCTTCGTTCTTATATATTTTTTTTCAATTTTGCGCGCGGCATACAGGTCAGGAAAATGGACGAATCAATTGCGAATGTTTCTTGAATATTGGTATCACAACAGAATATGTTGGGATTGTTTTTCAGAAATATCGGTTGGAGTGTTTCACCGGAAAAAATCGAAAATTTTGAAAATCCCCATAAAAATAACCCAGAGGAGAAAAACTTGAAAAACGAAAATTCTTCTAAAGCTTTCAAATCCATACATGATATGAAAACAACAACCATACACATTTTCAATAATTTGTACAACAATCAAATGAGATATAACGAAGAAAACGCAATAAAAGTATAGATCATATCAAATATCAGGATCAAAACATGTAATGCAAAGTGTATATGCGACAGGTTGCTCTATAAATAGCAACAAGTTGCAAGATTTTCAACGTTTGAAGTAATCCAAGGTCTATAGATGTAGATTGAGCTGACACCCCGGCGTAATCTTAACGCCCCCACCGCAGAACCGGCATCATCGCGTTGGGCGCCACAATGAGAACCTTCTATTATTAATACAATATTAATATCGGTAATAATAAATTTAATTCAATTTTCAGACGAGCTTTATCAAGGATTCAATTTGACATACTGAGAAAAATTAGTGTTCGTTTTTATTTTTTTTTTTTTTTTTTTTTTTTTTCATGTTTTTTTGTCGGTTCTCCACAGGTCAAACGGCTACATCTATAAGCCTCAAACATTTTTTCAATATTGTTCCTCATCTAACTTAGATCTGTATAGTTTTGTGGCATTATCGGAGAGTAACTTTTTTTTTATGAATTTAAGAAATTTCAAAAATTCCCATTAGAATAACATGACGAAAAAAAATATATATATATTTTACAAAAAAATGAAATTTTGCGTGAAGTTGAATTACATTTTGGTACACATTTCTGAGAAATTTCAGCTTGATCGAGTCAGCCATTTTGAAGAAAAAACATAAAATGTACTAAATTGGTACCACTCGAAGCAGTTTTTACCCATTTTTACCAATACTATTACTATCCGCTCGTCTAACAACGCATATATGGCGTTTTCCAAGTTATGTTTGATTCTTGATTTGATTGATTGGTGGCTTTTACAGGTGCTAGAGTATTCCTTAATCCCAGATTTCCATACTTCTACGCTCATCTCACAACGCACATTCTGTGTTTTCCTAGTGTAGATAGACAGTCGATTGTACATGTCATAATATGCAGGCAGATTTTCACCTGTTCACATCACTTTCACTGCTGCCAATACCACATGGAATCAAACGTAAAGAATGTTCTGAATTATTGTCATATGTCGAATTAATTCGTGGAATTGTTTAGAGGACATTTTTACTTTTACTTTCCCAGGTTGGTTACAATTGTTCCTTGATTTCACTGATATTATTCGATGAGCGTTAGCGAAGAGTTTCCATCCCACTCTTACGGAGCTTTGTCTGTATGTTTTTTTTTCTTTTGTTTATGCGCACTACACAGGTCGCACGGTTTGACTGATTGACATGAAACTTTTTTTTTTTTATACGCAAACTCATCCAACTTAGAACTGTATAGTTTTGAGGTCAAATCGGTTGGCCATTTTTGAGAAACATCATTTCAAAGTTTCTAAAAAACCCATAAGATTAGGCTGGGCGGAAAAAATTGAAGAATAAAATCTCTTCAATATAATTCAAATTCTCCTCAAATGTGAACACAGAAATAATACACATTAATAAAAATTGACGTGTTATTCGGACCAGCCGTTTCGAAGAAAATAATTTAATACGTGTTTTTATTTATAGAAAAGATAGAAATATTAGTGGAAAAATATTGCATTGTTAAATTCAGGGCTTCCTAGATCCATTGGCATCGGATAAAGTTAATTTTATATGATCAAGGTGTGTAGAGTTTCGCTCATCTTACAACGCACATTCCACGTTTGCCTAGTATTTGACGATAAGCTTCATATAATTATCAGGTTGGTGTTATGAATTTTTACGAATAAAATTGACATTTTTTTTCATTCCTGCATAATATGAGTTCACTACTTATTTATTTATTAATTTCCACTTTACATTTTTCATTTTCTATCTTCTTAATTTGGCATGCATACATTTGTCAGTGTTTGAATATCACTGGGCAAACGCAGAATATGCGTTGTACGATGAGCGAGATATCTATAAAGTGAAATCCAAAACTCTACAAACCTTGACCATATTGAATATACCTCATTCGATACCAACAAATCTAAGAAGCCGTAGATCTATCACTGCAACATTTTTCTGCTATTATTCCTATCAGTTCGATGAATAAAGAACATGTATCACATTATTTTTTGAAACGCCTGTGTCGAATTGCATACAAATTTGTGATTATGTGTATCACTCCCGTTTTCACATTTGAGGTTAGTTTGAATTATATTGGAGAGATTCCATTTTTTAATCTTTCATGCCCAGCCTAATCTTATGGGGTTTTTAGAAACTTTGAAATGACGTGTCTCAAAAAAGGTCTAACCGATTTGAAACCGAAGCGGTACAGTTATAAGTTGGATAAGTTTGTGTATACAGAAAAAGTTCATGTCGATCGGTCAAACCCTGTGACCTGTGCAGTGCCAACAAACAAACAAACAGACACACAGACAAAGCTCCGTAAGAGTTGCATGGAAATCTTCGCTAACGCTCATCTAACAACTTGAACATTGAATGAGCGGAGCAAGGACTCATTTCTACAGTACTCGAAAAAACGTTTTTTTTTGTTCGCGCTCCACAGGTCAAACGAATTCACGAACTTTGATGAGACTTGGCGTGCACATGGGTACTCAGACAATATGGTGATCTAGGCCTATATAGTTGTCAGGCGCAAT
>OU015475.1:5423011-5428011 GCA_907164805.1 Brachyptera putata
GTCCAGATTTTTTATATATAGGCCCATTCACAATGCGAAGCTAACTTAAACTTATACGTAGTCGTTAACTCAAGTAGCAATCGTAATATCTGCAGTCTCTATTCACAATAGACCAGCAAGTAACCGTATACGCGAAAAACTAATCAATCATAATTTCGAATTTCAACCAATCACAATTTATTTTCTGTTGTCAGTGTCTCCAGTTCCCGCGCCCTTCTTCGAGCTCGATCGACTCGGCTTTCTGATTGGTTGCTTCTCACGTTGAACGTTAACTTGTAACGCGAAAGCTTGGACCTTGGTAGCTTACAAGTTAACGCTTACGATACTAAGTTAGCGACATGCATTGTGGATAGGCAAGTCACTTCCCCTAAGCCAGACATTTCATAAGTTAACGCTTACGTTAGAAGTTTAAGTTAGCGTCGCATTGTGAATGGCCCTTCATTGATTCGCAAAAATCCTTGAGTTTGCATAAACCGTATTATTTCGAAAATCTATATAATTAATTTTATGAGTAGATGAAAAAAAAAGGTAAAAATCACAATGTATAATCAAATTGGACACTGATAAAAAAACAGTGTACATGCACGGTGCAAATGGAAATGAAGAATTTCATCTTTATTATTCTTTGCACGTTCACAAAGCAGTTTAATTGAATGAAAAGTATATCAACTTCAAGATTATTTCATGCTGTTCGATTTATATGACATTCCATTTTTGTGAATTCAGACATTTCTAAGATAATACGTTAATGAATACCAAGAATGTGATGAAATTCATTGACGTATTATCTTGAAACTGATTGAATTCACAAAAATATAATCATATTAATTGAAGAGCATGAAATAATCCTGAAGATGTAACTTTTCATTCAATTACAATGTTTCGTGAATGGAAAAGATAGAATTATGATGAATTTCTACATTCACCATTCATATGAACCCCCTCATTGCTAAGCTCAACTATGTAGTCTGTAGATATTATTATATTGGTTCTTTTTTTTTTAATGTTGCTTAACGACCCCACCAACAGCTAGGCTATACGGGGGTACGAATGAGCAGATGATAATGAAACGATGAAGTGATGATAGGTGAAAGGACGTTCACAAAACCCATGTCTTATGCGGGACTCGAACCCACGCCCAAGGGTGACTTCAGTTACTACCGCTAGCGATAATTGACTTGGCCACCGGGGCGGCTATTTGTTATTCCCAATGATTTCAATGTAATAAGAGTTGAACTTTCAGATTTTGAAAGAATCTAACATTGTTTCATGTTTGGTTGAATGAACTCTGTCACTTACTCACATATGTTCGATTTGTTTCGGCTCTCAGCTTACAAATTTGCTAATAAAATCTAAAAAAAATATATATAATCTCTATAATCTATCGACAGAGATATTATTTCCCTAACCAAGGTCTTGAGAGTGGTTTAAACCGTTAAACTTCAAGGTCATTACAACCCTGAAACTTGAATTGATGAATGATTACGACAGTAATTTTCCTGATTTTAGGGAAAAAACTAGAAATATCCATCTCAATTTTCAGATGAGCCTTAGCGAAGATGTCCATGCAACTCTTACGGAGCTTGTCAGTCTGTTTTTGTTCGTTTGTGTGTTTGTGGGTACTGCACAGGTCCCAGAGTTTGACCGATCGACATGAAACTTTTTCTTAATACGCAAACTTATCCAACTTAGAACTGTATAGTTTTTGGGTCAAATCGGTTGGACCCATATTGAGAAACATCATATCAAAGTTTCTGAAAACCCCATAAGATTAGGCCGGGCAGAGAAAATAGAAAAATAAAATCTCGCCCATATAATTCAGATTTTCCTCAAAGATAAACACGGAAATTATACAGAAAATTGAAAATGTGTATGCAATTCGGACTAGCCGTTTCGAAGAAAATAGTGTAATACATGTTTTTTATTCATCGAATAGATAGAAATAATAGCAGAAAAATGTTGCATTGTTGATTCACGGCTACCTAGAATCATTTGTATCAAATGAAGTTCATTTTATATGATCAAGGTGTGTAGGGTTTCAGATTGCCTTTCTAGATATCTCGCTCATCGTACAACGCACATTCTGCGTTTGCCTGGTAGTAATAATGAACAATTTTTGTGCCCTCCAGAGACCAAGAGGTATGAAAGTAGTCATTACTAATTTCTTATAGAAACATAAACAGAATCTAGTGGGCCTAATGTCTACATCACGATTAAAAAAATGGGTCCTGAAGGATAAATAATTGAATTATAATTTCTCAACTTGAGATGTGAAAATAAAACGTATTCAGCGATTATAAACATTTCTCAGCTGTTTATGATATATGTAGGCCTATATATACATATATATATATATATATATATATATATATATATATATATATATATATATATATATATCAGGTTCTTTTCGTCCTTATTCGTCCTCTGATGAAGGGAGCAATATAGCTCCGGAAACGTTAGGCAATTCATTTAATACAGCTATTTTATATTTGAATTTGTCCTTGTTTTTATAATACGCGTTGAAAACCCTGAAGCAATGTGTAATTATATATATATATATATATATATATATATATATATATATATATATATATATATAATATATATATATATATATAATATATAATATGATATAGAACAACACGATCCGTTGAAATTTTGGGGAGGAATTTTTGAGTAGGTGAACTAAGTGAGGTCACGTTAGTAAGAAGTCAGGATGGCCGAGTGGTCTAAGGCGCTGCGTTCAGGTCGCAGTCCACTTCTGTGGGCGTGGGTTCGAATCCCACTTCTGACAAATTATTTTTGAAAGATTATTTTAAATTTCTCCAAATACGAGTATGTTCGACGTTTGATCAAGAGCAGATATCTTCAAGCGTAACATACACCAATATGTCTACCTTCAGGACCACTGTTTCAGATATTTATCGTTCTTCAGTCTAAGGTCTCAACGAGTCGGATATTTTGTCTAACCACCCTACACGTGTCTGGGCGCATTCCATCACGATTTAATCCGGTTTGAGCGGGGTTTTACCACTGATCTCTATACACATGGATAACGTATGCAGTGAGAGAAACCTGAAGCTGTCTGCCAAAGATGTCTGCCATAGACAACTGGCAGACATCTTTGGCAGATATATTAGGCCTAGTAAACTCTTCTTCTAGCCTCAGGTTTCTCTCACTATATACACCATCCATGTGTACAGGGATCACTGCGCTAATCCGATGACCCATAGACAACTGGCAGACTTCTTTGGCAGATATATTAGGCCTAGTACACTCTTCTTTTAGCTTCAGGTTTCTCTCACTATATACACCATCCATGTGTATAGGGATCACTGCGCTAACCTCATGATCCATAGACAACTGGCAGACTTCTTTGGCAGATATATTAGGCCTAGTACACTCTTCTTTTAGCTTCAGGTTTCTCTCACTATATACGCCATCCATGTGTATAGGGATCACTGCGCTAATCCCATGACCCATAGACAACTGGCAGACTTCTTTGGCAGATATATTAGGCCTAGTACACTCTTCTTTTAGCTTCAGGTTTCTCTCACTATATACGCCATCCATGTGTATAGGGATCACTGCGCTAATCCGATGACCCATAGACAACTGGCAGACTTCTTTGGCAGATATATTAGGCCTAGTACACTCTTCTTTTAGCTTCAGGTTTCTCTCACTATATACACCATCCATGTGTATAGGGATCACTGCGCTAACCTCATGATCCATAGACAACTGGCAGACTTCTTTGGCAGATATATTAGGCCTAGTACACTCTTCTTTTAGCTTCAGGTTTCTCTCACTATATACGCCATCCATGTGTATAGGGATCACTGTGCTAACCTCATGATCCATAGACAACTGGCAGACTTCTTTGGCAGATATATTAGGCCTAGTACACTCTTCTTTTAGCCTCAGGTTTCTCTCACTGCATACGCTATCCATGTGTATAGAGATCAGTGGTTCCATCCTAACTGGTGCTTTAATATAATTTCATTACTGAAGTTGCCCTTATGTTATTAGGTTGGTATTTTTTCTATCGCACTGCCATGATAGCGCAGATCTATTGGCGTCGGGTGACTGATTTATGAGATGATGGGATGATGAGATAAAGGTTCTTGGGAAATGGGAAGGATAGTGGGAAGGAAGCGGTCATGGCCGACTTATTGTAGGAACCATTCCTGCAAGATCCTAGACTACATAGAGAAACCCTGAGAAACCCCTGTAAAGATGGTCGGCGGCGGGAATCGAAATGGGTGCGCGAGCGCGTGCGAGAAGCGAGAAGTGAGCGCATTAACCACTGCGCTGCATGTGCTGGTTCTTCTGTACTTTCAACTAGAGTATACAAATTTCAATTGAATATGCCTACATCATTTAAAAATTCAATTGCTCGATTTGATCTGGATAAGAATCTTCAATTCACAATTTTATTCATTATCTTCGATGTACAATTGACCTATAATTCGTGTAACTTTGTTTATAAAATTAGGAACTCATTGTTATTGTAGATGTTATACCTGATATTTACTATAGGGTGACAGGAACTTCATATAGGCTATCTACAGCTGGGTGAACTACTCACTGACTTCAACGAGGTGGGCTTGATTACTCAAAATGCTTGGAGCCGCTCAATGCTTAGACTTACCTGAAAAAAAGAGACAATAATTATTAAAAATTGTTCCAAATATAAAGTCGAATATATATTATATATATATATATATATATATATATATATATAATAATTTGAATGTTTCCGTGCAAACTCTGAAAAAGAGTGCGGAAGACGAACGCTACCATGGAGTAATGGAAATTATTTCTAAAAAAAAACTCTCCCATCATATTCTATCCTTTCGAGTTTTATTCTGTTGAATGCGTTCACCTTCAAAATTCACAATCATCATGTGCATGAATCTACATGTATATATCAATACGTCTATATTTATTTTTTTTTTATATATATTGGGTTTAACGACGCACTGTTATGATAGCGG
>OU015475.1:5433011-5440511 GCA_907164805.1 Brachyptera putata
TTTTATTCATTCCAATTTTATAACCCAGGGAGAAAATACTTCAAAACGAAAATTATTCAAAAGCATTCTAATTCATACAGAATATGAAAACAACTATCATACACATTTTCAATAATTTGTGGAATAATCGGATGAGACATAACTAAGAAAACGCAATAAAAGTATACATTTCATTGAATATGAGGATCAAAACATGTAATGCAAATGTGTATATGCGACAGGTTGCTCTATAAATAGCAACAAGTTGCAGTTAAGGTTTTTCAGCGTTTGAAGTAGTCCAAGGTCTGTAGATGTAGATTGAGCTGACAGAGTATTTTTCAATTCCAGATTTCCATACTTCTACGCTCATCTCACAACGCACATTCTGCGTTTTCCTAATTATAGAGTTAATATTAGGAACCTAGATGTTGCCTATAAGGGTGATTTCTAGGGATGGTAATTGAACCTCTTAAAGAGTCCATGGGAATCGATTTAGCGCAATTTTAGTTGCATGATGATAACTTCTGAACGGTATGAGATATCGGAATACTGAAAACGAGGAAACACAGATATTTTCAATACCTTCAAGACGGAGTAAATAATCACTATTTATCATGAATCGCTCGATTGTCAGGCGTGTACGCTTGAAAATTAATGTTTATTACTTATTTCGCTTTGGAGGTACTAAAAATATCTGTGTAGTAGTAGTAGTAGTGTTTATTCCTTCAACCCTCTTTCGAGGAAATCGGTACACAAATGACATATTTTACAATATAACTTATAGATAATATTGAAAGCTTGAGTGTGGCAGTACCACCATTTACAAATCAGTAGTAGATTAGTGATTACAGTATATTAAACAAGTAGTAGAACAAATAATGATACATCCAAAGAACTACATAAATATAGATAGCTTCATAATCATTTGAATAGCACAAAAAAGAAAATGATTACTTAAAAGCCTCTACGTAAATTCAATATGTAATAAGTGTGTCCTCGTTTTCAGAATTTTCATATCTGAATCAGAATTTTGATATATAATATATGGTCAAATGATAAATGGTTAAATGGATATATGGTTGAAGGAATAAACACTACCACGAATTTTGATGAATCACACAAGTAGAATCGATGGGAGTCGATTTAGTGAAAGATCACGTTTTGGTGATAACTTTTGAACGGTGTGAGATATCTGAATTCTGAAAACGAGGAAATACAGATATTTTCAATACTTTATAGATAGTGTGGGTATTAACTATTTATTTCGAATAGCTCAATTGTCAAGCGTGTACGCTTGAAAATACACATTTTTTAACCGTATACGCCTGACAATTATCCGATGTGAGATGAATGTTCATTACAACATTGCTTTGAAGGTACTAGAAATATCTGTGTTTCCTCGTTTTCAGATTCCGATATCTGATACAGTTCGAAAGTTATCATCAAAACCTGATATTGAGCTGAATCGACTCCCATCGATTTTACTTTTGTGATTTATCGTGTCTTTCCTTATTTTGAATTGTTACAGAAGTTGGTAAACTACTTGTTTTGAATAAATTTCCATCATAAACATGTGCCATATTTAATTATCTGTTGTAATCTGGTTCTGTTGTTTGTTTTCATTTCGGCACATGATTAACATATTATTAGACGAGCTTTTAGAGCGAGGATTCAATTTGACATACTGAAAAAAATTGATGTTCGTTTTTATGGTTTTTTTTTTGTTTGTTTGTTTGTTTTTGTGTTTTTTTTTTCGGTTCTCCACGGGTCAAACTACTACAGCTATCAACTTCGGACTTGTTTTCAATATGGTTCCTCATCTAACTTAGATCTGTATAGTTTTGTGGCATTATCGAGCGGTAACTTTTTTTTATGAATTTTAGAAATTTCAAAAATACCCGTTAGAATAACATGGCGGAAAAAAAGGAAGTATTTTTATTTTCCAAAAGAATGAAATTTGGTGGTACCAATTTAGCACATTTTATTTTTTTTCTCCAAAATGGCCGACTCGATCAAGCTGAAATTTTTTAGAAATGTGTATCAAAATGTTAATAAACTTCACGCAAATTTCATTTTTTGGGGAAAATAAAAATATTTTCTTTTTTTCCCGCCATGTTATTCTAATGGATATTTTTGAAATTTCTAAAATTCATGAAAAAAAGTTACTACCCGATGATGCCACAAAACTATACAGATCTAAGTTAGATGGGGCACCATATATTGAAAAAAAGTTTGAAGTTGATAGCTGTAGCCGTTTGACCTGTGGAGAACCGACAGAAAAACATAAAAAAAACACATAAAAACGAACACCAATTTTTTTCAGTATGTCAAATTGAATCCTCGCTAAAGCTCGTCTAATACTATAAAAGTTAGAAAAAACATATAAATGAGAAAGTCTTTTTTGTGCTGCTCCAGCCGAACGATCCTACATTATCACTCTCAGCCCCAATTGCGGAACAAATCACTTGATGTTAGGTTTGAATATTAATAAAAAGTAAAACGTAACTATAAAATGCCATTTCGAACACATAACAGGCCCTACATGGACTAGATTCAATTTAAAAGCAAGGCTGCATAACCAGTTCGAATTTCAAATAAACGCCATTCTTGAATAAATGTGTAATATTAGAAACTAAAAACATACGTTTGTTTAATGTTAAAATGAACTACGAACGGTTGTTCAGGATAGCTGAATTAAACCGTTGGTGCTTACTTAATTTTGTTTTTTTGTGTTCAAATGTTTCAACATGTCTGGTTTTAAGTAATGATATAATTGTGGTAACATATGGTGATGTTTGATGCGTAGAAGAGTTGAATATTTATTATTATAATTATATTTTTCATTGGATTATTGATTGAAATTTGAAAAGTGAAAGAATATATCATGAATGAGATTTTCAGATGAGATTTGAGAATTTATGGAGGAGAGAAAATTTTGTTATACTAGGCAAACGCCAAATATGCGTTGTAAGATGAGTGGGATATCCATAGAGTAGATTCGATAACTCTACATACCTTGATCATATATAATATACTTCATTCGATACCAACGTATCTAAGGAGCCGTGAAATAACAATGCAACATTTTTATGATATTATTTCCATCTATTTGATGAATAAAGAACATATATTACATTATTTTCTTCGAAACGGCTGGTCCGAATTGCATACAGTTTTTCCATTAATGGGTGAAATTTTCGTGTCTACATTTGAGGAAAAATTTGAATAATATTGGAGAGATTTTATTTTTCAAGTTTTTTCGCTCAGCCTAATCTCATGGGGTTTTTGGAAACTTCGAGATGATGTTTCTGAAAAATGGTCCAACAGATTTGACCCCACAAATATACAGTTCTAAGTTGGATAAGTTTGTGTACACAGAAAAAGTTTCATGTCGATCGGTCAAACCCTGCGACCTGTGTAGTGCCCTCAAACAAACAAAAACACACACAGACAAAGCTCCGTTAGAGTGGGATGGAAATCTTCGCTAACGCTCATCTAATTGAACTTATAATATATAATTATTAATCACACTTTGGAAAATCTGGAAACAAATCGAGTTAAAAAGTCTGATTACTATAATAACACGGAGATAAGTCTAAAACAGGAAAACTCATAATGAAATAACTACACGACAATTAAAAGTAATTGTAATGAATCCCTGTATCTATTACATGTCATTTACATGTCATTTACATGTCATTTGCAGTGAGAGTGGTGCGTACCATATTGTACGGTAGCGAAATCCATAACTGGTTTACCGATCTGGATTGACAAGGTATTTACTTATTATGCTTCAAGAGGTTTAAACCAGGCAAACACGGAATGTGCGTTGTAAGATGAGCGAAACTCTACACACCTTGATCATATAAAATGAACTTTATCCGATGCCAATGGATCTGGGAAGCCGTGAATTTAACAATGCAATATTTTTCCACTAATTTTTCCTTCTTTTCTATAAAAAAAAAAAGGATTAAATTATTGTCTTCGAAACGGCTGGTCCGAATTACACGTCAATTTTTATTGATGTGTATTATTTCTGTGTTCACATTTGAGGAAAATTTGAATTATATTGGAGAGATTTTATTTTTCAATTTTTTCCGCCCAGCCTAATCTTATGGGGTTTTTAGAAACTTTGTCTCTCAAAAATGGTCGAACCGATTTGACCCCAAACTATACAGTTCTAAGTTGGATGAGTTTGCGTATAAAAAAAAAATGTCATGTCAATCGGTCAAACCCCGCGACCTGTGCTGTGCGCACAAACAAACTAACAAACAAACAAAAAACACACAGACAAAGAAAAAAGAGTGAGATGGAAACTCTTCGCTAACGCTCATCGAATTATGCTTCAAGAGGTTCAGAGTAGGCTTACAACTATGCGTTGTAGGACGAGCGATATCCAAATAAAGTATAATCAGCACTCTGCACACCTCGATTTATATAAAAGAAACTTCATTCGATACTAGGGAGCAATGAATCTAGGGAGCCGTGAATCTATCACTGCAACATTTTTTCCTGCTATTATTTCCAACTATTTGATGGATAAAGAGAATGTGGGCCTATTACATTATTTTCTTCTAAACGGCTGGTCCGAATTGCATACACATTTTCATTAATGTGTATAGTTGTGTATGGTTGTGTAATCATGTATATCAATGTGTATATAATGTAATGAATGAATGAGATATACATACTGTAATAATAGTATAATACAGATTTGTGGACTTTTGTCGGAGCGAAAAGATTTCAGAAATCTAGAAAAAAAATAAAAACGACATTCGAAATTCGAAATTCCATCCTTTTTATATCAGAAACATATAGGCCTAAGTGATTTTTTTTTTCCAACATTGAAAACTTGCACAAATATTTGTTCTCAAATTAGGGCTGAGGACAAAAGTTCAGGATCAAACAAACCGGTCACCACAAGGGCGATTTCACCACTACAAATTAGTAGAGTGTGATTTAATATAACTCAATTAGAAAAATAATGGTTGTTAATTCGAAATAATTGATATGTGGTGCATGGTAAGATCGGCCTTGTGTTGACCCGTCCACACGATCTGACCTTTCATTCATGACCTTGACCTCTTAATAGTCCATGGGAGTCGATTTAGCGGAATATCTGTTTTTTGGTGATAGCTTTTGAACGGTATGAGATATCGGAATTCCAATGAAAAAGAAACACAAATATCTTCTATTACATTCAAGGTGGTATGAGTAATAACTATTTATCTAATATTGCATAATTGTCAGGAGTATACGGGTATGAAATGTGTTTTTTTTTAACCCGTGACAATTATGCGATATGAGATCAATAGTTATATTACATTACTTATACCATGGAGTGAATGAATTTCTTTATTCTATTCTTATACCATCTTGAAGTTATCACAAATATCTATGTTTTATGTCAATCAGAATTTCGATATCTCGTAATTTTCAGGTGTATACGGTTGAGAATAGTGTATTATAATATTTTAATATATTTCAATATTAGTATATTTTAATATAATTTATTATTTTAATATTATTTTAATGAGCGTATACGCCTGACAATTTGACGATATCTGAGCTTCCTCGTTTTCAGAATTTCGATATCTCACACCGTTCAAAAGTTATCATCAAATAACTGATATTCCGCCAAATCGACTCCCATGGACTCTTTATGATAACCATCAAGTGATTTTTGTGTACGTAACGGTTTGACGTATTTTTCAACTGTTTTTTCATTTCACATTAATTTTGTAATATACCATTTTAAGGGGGTTCATGCACAGTGGTTATAAAAATAGAGAAATTTACCTTCACTCATTTTTCTCTATGCTCAAAAACCAGTGTAATTGAATGAAAAGTTCACATCTTCAAGAAAATTTCATGCTCTTTAATTGATATGACATTTCATTTCAGTGAATTCAGTGGATTCAGATAATACGTCAATGAATAAAAAGAATGTGATGAAATTCATTGACGTATTATCTCAAAACTGATTGAATTCACAAAAATGGAATGTCATATTAATTAAAGAGCATGACATTATCTTTGAGATGTGAACTTTTCACTCAATTACACCGCTTTTTGAAAGTGGTCAAAAATATTAAATATAAATTCCTCGATTTGTGTAAGCACCGTGCACGCATCCCCTTCATTGATACATCAGTAACTAACGAAATAGTTCATACATTTTTGTGGGTGTGTACCACTCAACGCTAACTAATAATTAATTGGTAAAACTTCACTTGAACAATTGTACAAAAACAGTGGACACAGTTCAACCATAGAGAAGTAACCTGAGAGATGCATCTTGGGTAGCGAGCGGGCGACCGATGCTCGTACCGCAAATACCGGCCTCGCGGCCATATTCTTCTTTTGTATCACCATATAAACCGGCATAACCAAGTTTGAATGTGTTGATATCCATTCTCATGCAACGAAATTACGAAATAATTGTGTATAATTGTGTAGAGAACAATGCGATATAGCACGTAATGGCTATGAGCAAGTCACAAAAAAAGTCCAATATGGCGGATTGTCTCCATTTTTAGGAACACGACCTTGTAAGCCTCTATAACTCGTAGATGCATCTCTATGTATACTTCTCTATGGTCCAACATACACGTCGAGCTGAGCCCCATGGTTAACTAGTAATTAAAGATATAATTGGCTTCGTTATTGATTTCACACACACACCCATTGCATGTGCGTGAAAACTTGTCCTTTTTTTCATCCTGGATTGCAATATTTCAAAGTAAATTGATCGGAATTTTAGGACATTATCTAGAACAAGGTGATGAATTCACGTTTTGAGGAAAACGCAGTTGAAAATACAAAAATATAATTACTCGAACAATTATACTAACCTCCCATTAACTCTCACTTCATATATATATATATATATGAAGAGAGAGAGAGAGAGAGAGAGAGAGAGAGAGATAACTTATATTTATATATATATATAATATGACATGGATATAATTCTTCCAAATATATCGTCTGACGCCTAATTCTACACTTCGTATTTTGATAATATCGATCGATTATGAGTGATTTTAAATAATATTCGAACTACTAAGAGAGATAACGAAATATTCTCTATTCATGAGCTTTTCATCAATTATTTATGATTATTTAATTATTTAATTACAATTATTTATAGCAATTGAATATAATGTTTTTGTTTGTACCTTGGTCACCTGCATTTGGTGAACCAATTCTTTAATCTGAGTCAATGCTAACAATTAACCGGTTAGTGCATTCTAGTGTTGGGATCAAATTATCGAAATGTGATTCATAATGACGAGTCGGCACATCCAATCGTCCCGTGCTGTTCAATAGGTGGGACGAACGATCGTAGCCTTGACTAGACGTGTAGACGCACTTGACCGAATTGTAATTTTTTTCGGATGAATATATTTAATTACAAGTGAATATAAGAGATTGTTTTTTGAAATATTCACTTGGTGGCCCTGTAAAGGAACTAGTTTTCTTAAAATTGAGAAATATATATTTTTTGAAATATTTTTGACA
>OU015475.1:5445511-5451077 GCA_907164805.1 Brachyptera putata
TGCTACCCATTCCGATTTCCTCAGAAGAGGGTTAGGCCCGGTTTTACGAATCTTAGTTAAGTACTAATCCACCAACTATTTGTTAATGGTACGAAAATATCATATGTAACCAATGGTGATAACAAGTTAATCCGCTAACCATTGCTTAATCCACTAACTATCGATTCGTAATACCGGCCCTTGAAGGAATAATTGAATAAATGAATAAATAAATACTAATATAAGTTCCTCGTTTGGCAGTGAATGAAAATAATTTTAGCGAAAAATATATCCGAAAAAACGAATCCAACGAAAAGATAATAATGCTGACTCATTCTATATCGTATGAGTGAAAAATGAAAAGATATTACTATTTTACAAAAATTTTATTTTTGAAATAAAATAACTTTGCGGTAAGTTGAGCTGTGAGTCAATGAAACGTGGTAAAGACGATTCGATTGAGCAAATATACATGTATTAGAAAAGAAAAAATTGAATGAAAAAATTTCGCTTCTCTGTAGTAGGGTATATACAAATATTTAACTTTTTTATTTTTCTCATATAATTATGTGGTTTTCAGTTCAATAAATACTGGAAACAGTACAAAGATAATCAAGATTAACCTTCTTGAATGATATTAAAAACAATTTCATTTGTAGATAATTTATCGAGAAAACGCAACATTTTCAGCCCATTTTACATATATTAATCTTCATCGAATCCATGGCAGTCGATTTAGCGGAATATCAGTTTTTTGGTTGATAACTTCTACACAGTACTAGATATCAAAATTCTAATAAAAAGGAAACACAGATATTTCTAATACCTCCAAGATGGTGTGTCATAACTATTCATCTCATATCACTCAAATTGTCACGCGTTTACGGCATTTTTTACCGTACACGCGTTTTCTACTTACTTCGTTGGGTATAGTTGCTTCCATTTTTAGGTATAATCTTATTATCTAGTTTCACTGAATACGTCGGTATTATGTATGCAGTACGTATTTAGTCACCTGTATATAAGTCACAGTTTACTTTGAGAGTTGAATTTCTTATCGCGCAAGGTCGTTCATCATCACTATTGTATTGTATTGTATTGTATTGTATTCTTTATACACCGTATATTAGTACATGGTTGGAAAATTGGTTTCGTCGAATATAATATATATATATATATATATATATACTATATATATATTATATATATATATATATATATATATATATATATATATATATATATATTATATATATATATATATAATAAATATATATATATATATATATATATATATATATATATATATATATATATATATATATATATATATATATATATGTATGTATATATTCATTCAATTACACTGGTTTTTGAAATCGGAAAGAATATTGAAGAAAAATTTATCGATTTGTGTAAGCACCATGCACGCATCTCCTTATAATATGTCATTCTATTTTTGTGAATTCAATCAGTTTCAAGATAATAGGTCGTTGAATTCTACACATTCTTTTATTTATTGGCGTCTTAAAACTGATTGAATTCACGAAATAAAATGTCATATCAATTAAAGTTCATTTAATTATGTTGAAGATGTAACTTTTTCATTCAATTACACTAGTTTTTGAAAAAGGAAAGAATAGTAAAGATAAATTTCTGGATTTGTGTGAGCACCGTGCAACTTTTCATTCAATTACACCAGTTTTTGAAAATGGAAAAAAATAGTAAAAATAAATGTCTTGATTTGTGTGATCAACTTACATGAAACTCGTCTCCTCTCTGTCGTTCTCACTGGCCGGGATATCTGTGGCACTCTGTCACGAAACAATCGGTTGAACACCATTCTTGCCGGACTGGCTCCATTGTTGCAATTGTTATTGTCATTGTTGGTATTGTTATCAGTCGTACTCACTACATTATAGTTCCTGGGAGCTAGAAAACCACATAGTAGATCCTTCATGATGATTTTGTTTCGGTTGACTGTCGTTGTAGAATGTTTTATTGAATATTTGTGTTGGAAGTTTACTTCGTTTATACTTCTTTACGCAATTTTTCTCGTGATATTATATCAATATCAATTCATTTGTTATTCTTGAATTTTCATTTTAACAATGTTCTATATATATATATATATACACACGTTTTATTTGTTATCACTTTATTGAATTAACTTTTATTCATTATTTATTATCTGGTTTTGTATTCTTTAATTCAAATATAATACCGAAATAGTTCGTTGTTATAATTGAACAATATATTGTTTCTTGTTCAATGATTTATATTTATTATTTCTCGCAGTTTTTGTGTCATTAAATCGGCGTTAAACCAGATTTTGAATGTCATACGTTGTTTTCTGATTGGTTTTCGTTGAAGTTTCCTTACTAGTGTTAAATAATAATAAGGAAGTTGAGAATATTTTCTTTCTATACTGATGGTATAATTTCTTTTATTGATGGTGATAATTAATGGTAATTTTGCACGTATTACTATTGGTGCCTGTTGACAGAAATTAGCGACTTCGATGGGAAAAATTATGATTTTTTTTCGATTAGTCTATTTATACTGAAAGTGAATATCACTTTCTCATGATTTTTTTTCTTTTGTTTATTTTATTTTTCACTTTCTTAGTTTAGGACCAACTTTTGTGATATTTCTTCGTGAAAAATGTAGATTCTTTTTCACACTTGATCGACGATGCTGAATCAATTTTGATTCTGATTGAATATTTTCTTATTATTTACTTCGTTGAAATTGTTCGGAATTTGTTTTCTTCCACTTTTTTCCACCGACACCTTCACTTTTATTATATTATTTTCAAATTTAAGAAATTAGAGAATAGGTAAATAGTTTGATATTGAAAACACTGTGCACAATATAGATTCGGAATTGATTTGAGAGTGAAAAAAAATCAATTGTTCAATAAGTCACACATAACTGGATCCGAACCAGCTTAAACCTTAACCCAAACCCAAATTAAACTCTCCCAAAAAACACACGGTACAAATAAAAAACCAATAAAATCACAAAAAAAAATAACAAAATTATAACAAAAAAAATCCACAATTCCACAAAAAAAATATTTAAAAACCCAACTAAAAATCTCCCTTTTTCCTATCCATAACACTCCCATTCAATAAATGACCCAAATCCTCCGCACAGCTCTAGTTTTGTTCATAATTCTCAATCAAACCCCTACCAACTCCAATCAACCAATCACAACCCATCTACCTCCCCTCCCCCTCCCTCCCACCCCAACAAAACAATCACCCACCTAACCGAGGGGAAGTAATATTCCTGCAAGGTGCATCACATTCCCAACACCACCTTCCGAGCATCCGTCCTTCCTATCAAATAACATCACCGATTACACGTTCCGAACCTGATATTTTAAAATATTGCATTAAGGTAAACATGTATTATAGTTGGTCTAAAAAACATTGATCACATTTCAAGGTGTTTTGCTATGTAATTAGTGGGAGGTTTCAGGTGGAATAGGTAGTAGGGAAAGTGTGATGTAACAGCCGAAAAGGAGAAGTTTGGAGTCTAGGAGAAATTGTTGACTGGAGTTTAGTTGACTGATGAAGGTCGGTGAGAGTGGACGTATTGGTAGACAGTAATTTCGGTGGGGAAACGAGTATTATGGTTGAGTTGTTGGATGAGTAGGTGCTGCTGTAGATGATGATTATTGTTGTATGATTCTTCTAGCAGTTGGGTTATTGTTCCATACACCTTGGTTTGTATATATATTGATGCGATTCAAAACTGTTTAAAAACCGCGACCACCCCCGGGGGTGGTGAATATATATATATATATATATATATATATATATATATATATATATATATATATATATATATATATATATATAATATATGATCCATAGCGACAGCTGACTTATTGTATGCTTAACGTACCTTAAGTACCTTGCTTTTTTGAAGTATATATATTGGGTTTAACGACGCACTGTTATGATAACTGAGATCTATCAGCGTCAGATGGATGATTAATGAGATGATGGGATGATGAGATGAAGGTTCTTGGGTAATGGGGAGGATAGTGGGAAAGAAGCGGTCATGGCCGACCTATTGTAGGAACCATCCCGGCATTAGCCTAGACTACAGAGGAAAACCATGAAAACCCCCTGTAAAGATAGTCGGCGGCGGGGATCGAACTGGGTTCGAAATTCCCCTCGTTTCCCGGATCACATGAGACGAGCGCGTCAACCATTGCGCTGTATGTGCCGGTCTTTTTAAAGTACCTTGCCGAAAGTTGGCTTATTTTTTCTTAACGACCTCACTAAATTATTGAACAACTCAATCAAAAGCTAGGTTATGGTTCGCCTAAACGACCACACCGATTAGCTTATTGTTCCACTCGGACTTCAGCAACGAGGGATGAATGTTTGTTTAATGACCATTCCAATGAAGCTGGGCATTCACTCACACTAATAGATGAGTTAATGTTTGCTCAACAAACCCAACTACAGTGAAGATATTGGAGATATGTAAGAGCATAATAGTTTGATCATGGACTTTTAACATGAAGTGGGTGCGTGCCCTGTGCTTGCACAAGTCGAAAAATGTATCTTTACCATTTTTTCCACTTCCAAAAAACAGTGTAATTGAATGAATAGTTCACATCTCCAATTGATATGTCATTACAATTTCGTGAATTCAACCAGTTTTGAGATAACATGTTGATGAATTTCATCACATTTTCTGTATTCATTGACGTATTATCTTGGAACTGTTTGAATTTACTGAAATAGAACGTCATATCAATCAAAGAGCAATAAAATTATCTTGGGGATGTTATCTTTTCATTTAATCACACTGGTTTTTGAACATAGAAAAAAATTAATTTAGGTGAATTTCTCTATATTTATAAGCACCATGCATGAACCCCCTTAACGCAGTATTATAAGTCCATGGTTTCATGACGTCAACAAGAATTAACTTCCTAGGGCTCGAACCCACGCCTGACTTGACTTTAATTTTCTGCAAAACAACATCGATCATGAGTTCATGACAATCTGAGTAAAATGACGTCTCATTATTCGTTGGGTTACAATTATATTCAACTAGGTATATGATCGAATGAAATATACTTAATTTGATACCAACGAATCTAGAGAGCCGTGACTGCATCACTGCAACATTTTTCTGTCATTATTCCTATTTATTCGATGGATGAAAAATATGTATTGAATTATTTTCTTTGATACGGCTGGTCCGTACACATTTTTAATTATGTGTATCACTTCCGTTTTTATATTTGAGGATAATTATATTGGTGAGATTTTGTTTTCAATTTTTTCCGCTCAGTCTGATATTATGGGGTTTTTAGAAACTTTGAGATGATGTTTCTGAATAATGGTTCAACAGATTTGACCCAAAAACTATGGTTCCAAGTTGGATAAGTTTGCCTATACAGAAAAGTTTCATGTCGATCAGTCAAATCCTGCGACCTGTTATGCAGTGCGCACAAACAAACAAAAACACAACAGAAAAACACACGGACGTAAGAGTTGGGTGGTAATCGTCGCAAACGCTAACCTAAAAATTGAAAAAAATACTGACTGAACCT
>OU015475.1:5452100-5505923 GCA_907164805.1 Brachyptera putata
GTTACCACTCAGTGCTACGCTGAAAGGGTGACTTTTTGAAGGGGCAGGGCAAGCTTGCTCGCTTCACATTTTGGGGGAGGCGGGGGGCCGGGTCGGGGCGTAAGTGGGCCGCCTGATCTTTGGTTAATATGTATTTTATATCTAATAAATTGGACAAAGAAAATTTTTAAAATAAAAATCCATTTAATATTAGTAAAAATTAACTTGAGCAGTCCCAGTCTGCCAGCCACGTGCCAGTTATAAGAACCTAAACTTACTGAATATAATTGTTCAAAAAAACAATTTTCAATGTTCGTTGCAGGGCATTGTTGGGGGCCAACCCACAAACAATTAGGAATCGCATTGACTGCTATTTTAATTACAAATCAATATTTATGCGAAATTTTGGGGTATACATCGTTATTTTCACGACAGCACCACTGCCGGGGCACGTCGTGATGCCACCGCCCTGGCACTTTTTTTTTACGACTTTACCACTGAAATTACTATAGTAACTAAAGTTACTGTAGTACCTACAGTGACCATGGTACCTACAGTACTCAACTAGTCCCATAATCATAATAATTTTCAAAACATGAATTTCCAATTATTTCTGCAGTCTCATCTCATCGATAAAAAAAAACATAAATAACTAATTAATACTAATTTGTGACGCGATAAAAATATTTAAAAACAATATTAAAAATGAATTATTATCTGCGAACTCCGTATGACGTCAGTAAAAGTTATTAACAATAATGTCTTGATTAAATAATAAGTATTTTCTGTGCATAAATTACGATGAGCGCTCCGAGGGTTTCTCACGACTATTAGAGGTAATGTTGTTTTAATCGAGTTGATGTGATGAGGAGATCCGTGTGGCTTGTAGGTGGTTGCAGAGAACCAAGTCATGTGGGCACATTAGACACGTGTCTATTGGATTATTTATAAGTATATATATATATATATATATATATATATATATATATATATATATATATATATATATATATATATATATATGAGTGCATGGCTTCCTGTTGAAACGTACAGCATGTGATGTTGATAAGATGGATATTCTTATCACTGAAAATACCGCCCCGTCGGAAAATCGATAAATATATATATTATATATATATATATATATATATATATATATATATATATATATATATATATATATATATATATATATATATATATATATATATATATATATATTCATATACCTATATATGTATATATATATAATCACACATTGCTCTGGGATTATGACACGCATCATGAGAAAAAAGAAAAATTCAAATATGAAATTGTCTCAATATAAAGATTGTCCAACGTTTCCGGAGTTCTAGGTCACTCCCTCCATCAGATGAATAAGGTTATATATATATATATATATAATTATATATATATATATATATATATATATATATATATATATATATATATATATATATATATATATATATATATATTTATGAATACTATAATGAACACGTCTCTAATGTTCTCAGCTAAGATGCGGGCTCTTAAGTTGCTAAAAGAGATGATTTTCTCATCAAGACTTTACGATGTTTATCACTTGTGACTAATAAATCCTGCACTAAAAATGTCGTTGTTTTGAGATTGTTGTTGTTGTTTTTGTTTTTTGTTACCGAACTACTGTCACTTTGACACTGAGTGGGAGTGTATATACGTTGCTCTCAAAATCAGCTATGACACATTTTTATTACTCGTCAAGAGGTTTCGTGCGAGGTGGTCGTGAAAATGGAGGATTTCAGACTAACTAGGAAAACGCCATATATGCGTTGTTCATAATAGTTTCATAATCACCAGCTTATTCGTACCCTCGTATAACCTAGCTGTTGGTGGGGTCGTTAAGCAAACAATAATCAACAAGTTATTGGAATAAAAATGATGGCCCTTCCACCAATAACTGTATGAACTTATTTATAAAGTGAATGTATGTATGAATCTGTATTCATCGACGAATTTGTTACAATGTTGCTCAACGACCCCACCAACAGCTAGGTTATATGGGGGAATTTGTTACATTAAATAACAATACATGCAGTGATACAGTCTAGAAAGGACATTGTGTAACAATAAATTTAATACTCAACAAGATTTCAAGAAAATCTTTTCATATTCCCACAACCAACACTTCAACGGTTCTCAAACCAACTTTGAATCTTATTTTCCATTTTTTTTTTTCATCTTTAGGCGAATGTAGATCGATATACGTACACCAAGATATTGAGAAGAATCCCTGAAGATTGCAGGTCACATCTGCCGAAACGTTGGAACGGAAGACAGGGTCCCAATTGGAACTGCATTTCTAATCTGTAGTAGTTTATCAATTGGAAATCTGAATCTAAATTTGGTCTACATTTATGAAGTCTCAAATTATTGTTTATGAATCTAATTTGGAATTGTTCCTGTAAAAAATGAGTTTACGGTATAAAAACAGCTATATATTGAAAATTCTTTCAATTTACATTAGTAGAGAATAGTAAGACGAGCTTTAGCGAGGATCCAATTTGACATACTGAAAAAAAATGGTGTTCGTTTTTATGCTTTTTTTTCATGTTTCATTGTCAGTTCTGCACAGGTCAAACGGCTACAGCTATCAACTTCAACCTATAATGCTGCTTAACGACCCCACCAACAGCTAGGTTATACGGGGGTACGAATGAGCGGGTGATAATGAAACGATGAAGAGATGATATGTGAAGGACGTTTACAAAAACTCATGCCTTATGCGGGACTCGAACCCACGCCCAACGGTGACCTCAGTTACTACCGCTAGCGATAATTGACTTGGCCACCGGGGCGGCTAACTTCAACCCTTTTTTAAATACGGTTCCTCATCTAACTCAGATCTGTATAGTTTTGTGGCATTATCGGGTGGTAACTTTTTTTTTATGAATTTTAGAAATTTCAAATTTACTCATTAGAATAACACAGCGGATTTTTTTTTTTTTTTTTTCCAAAAAAATGAAATTTTGCGTTTGAAGTTGAATCACATTTTGATACACGTTTCTGAAAATTTTCATCTCGATCGAGTCAGCCATTTTGAAGAAAAAACATCAAATGTGCTAAATTTGTACCACTCGAAGATGTTTTTACCCATTTTTACCCATACTATTACTATCCGCTCGTCTAACAACGAATATATGGCGTTTTCCTAGTTCCAAGAATGTGGGCAGATGGTTACATAATATAGGTACTACATAATGAGGGCTGTTTTGTTAATAGAGATCCAGGCTCCTAAGTATACAGAAGCTTCAATAAAGTAGTAACTAAACAATGACTATTGGAAACAATAAAAAGTGTAATGTCAATTGAATAATTATATAGAACAAATTGACAGTCATCAAAATCCAATAATGATTATTAGAAAAAAGTGGGAAATTGAATATAAAGTGCGCCTCATATTTGATGGATGTGAATAACTTGCATGCATTCGTTATAGTTATATAATGTTATCGGATAAAAACTTCTCGAATGATGTAAGACAATGAGAATAGGAATTAAACTGACATGAGATGAGTTGCTACATGGAATGTTTTATTTATTCATCTATTTTATTTTATTTATTAATAAGATGAGCGTAGCGAAGATTTTCACTGAACTCTTACGGAACTTTGTCACTGCTTTTTTTTTTTTTTTTTTTTTTTTTTTTTTGTAAACACTGCACAGGTCGCAGGGTTTGACCGATCGACATGAAACTTTTTTTATATACAAACTTATCCAACTTAGCACTGTATAGTTTTGAGGTCTAATCGGTTGGACCATTTTTGAGAAACATCATTTAGAAGTTTCTAAAAACCCCATGAGATTTGGCTGAGCGGAAAAAATTGAAAAATTATATCTCTTCAATATGATTCAAATTTTCCACAAATGTGAACACAAGAATAATATACATGAATAAAAATTTGGTTTGATATTCGGACCAGCCGTTTTGGAGAAAATAATATAATAAATGTATTTTATTTATCGGAAAGATAGAAATATTAGTTGAAAAATGTTGCACTGTCGAAGTCACGGCTTTCTAGATTCATTGACATCGGATGAAGTTCATTTCAAATGATCAAGGTTTGTAGAGTTTTCGATTATACTTTATATAGACATCTCGCTCACCGTACAACGCACATCCTGCGTTTGCCTAGTTATTTCACTTACAATTGCACCAAAGTGCGGTGGCAAGGCCCTAAACTTAATTAACAAAACTCTTAACAGAACAACATTACCAAAACAGGAACAAGATAAAGAAAACAAATAAAAATTATCAAAAATACACTCGACCAACAGAAACTATCAAATCCCCTATAATAAAACTTCCCTCCTCACTACCACTTCTTCAATCTGTCTCGATATCAGGTCCTCCTCCGCAATCTCCCCCAAACCATTCCAAACCAAACCATTATAATTTTCTACAAGTATTTCTACAAGTAATTTCTAACAGGTGGTAGATTGGAAATTAGATGAGCGTTAGCGAAGATTTCCACTCAACTTTTACAGAGCTTTGTCTGTCTGTTTTTTTGTTTGTAAGCACTGCACAGGTCGCAGGGTTTGACTGATTGACATGCAACTTTTTCTGTATACGCAAAATTATCCAACTTGGAACTGTGTAGTTTTTGGGTGAATCTGTTGAACCGTTTTTTAGAAACATCATCTCAAAGTTTCTGAAAATCCCATAAGATTAGGCTGAGCGGGAAAAAAACATAAAAACGAACACCAATTATATATAACTATATATAACTATATAACTATATAACTATATAACTATATATATATATATATATATATATATATATATATATATATATATATATATATATATATATATATATATATATATACATATGGGTAGTGAACTTGGACATCTGCTGACCTCCCCTCACCATGGCAACCACCATGTCCTTGTCACCCCAGTCATGATATATTATCATCTTGAACGATAAGTTGCTCGACGATGCGGCCATGTCAAGTGTGCCAACCGACCACTCAACTCATTGTTGGCAATTACACAGCAAGTCTTCCAAGCGTGACTAAGTTGTGTGAATATGTAAACAACCATATGATATGATCTTAGTACTCGCATGTCGGTCGATCACTAGCTGAACTATACAAGTGATTATGGGGAGATAATTTAACGGTATGATATATATATATATATATATATATATATATATATATATATATATATATATATATATATATATATATATACAGTACAACCTTGATAGTACGACGCTCGATACAACGACGGTCGCGATAGAACGTCGTTTTGAGATAGTCCGGCCAATCCCCATAAGACTCAATGTTATTTTATTTTGTTAGTACGACGCTCATTACAACGACGATCGCGATAATACGACGATTCAAATGGTCCCCACAGTATCAAAAATGCAATTACTACGACGAATTAATTGCAAAAAGTAACAAGCAATAATAATATGTACACTTCGTTGCAAAGATGCAGTCAAGCTCAAGCTCACGAGTCGCCTCACGCGCTCTCCTCTCTCCAGCCCGCGGGTAGGAAAAATCCCACCCGCCGACAAAACTAATACATAGTAATAATTATTGTTATATTTATAACTGTACTGACTACAACATAAATGTCAATTGTTGACGACAATACAGTATTTTATTGTAATTAATTTTCCCAAATCCTTCATCTTCCTATAATTCAAAAAAAGGGATAAATTTCATTTATAACGACGATCGCGATAATACGACGATTCAACTGTCGCCCCTGAACGTCGTACTATCAACGTTGTACTGTATATATATACACCTTCATGTAACAATCGATTGGACCGACGAATAAATCAATTAGATGAGCGTTTTTTAGACTAGATATCGAAAATTTCCATGCAACTCTTACAGAGTCTTGTCTGTCTGATTTTTTGTTTATTTGTTCGTTTGTGGGCACTGCACAGGTCGCAGGGTTTGACCGATCGACATGATACTTATTTTATACGCCAACTTGTCCAACTTGGAACCCTGAAGTTTTTGGCTCAAATCGGTCGGAATATTTTTGAGATACATCATCAAGAAGTTTCTAAAAACCCCATAAGATTAGGCTGAGCAGAAAAATTGAGGAATAAAATCTCACCAATTTAATTCAAACTTTCCTCGAATGTGAAAACTGAAGTGATACACATAAATAAAAATGTGTATGCAATTCTGACTAGCCGTTTGGAAAATGATGTGATACATGTTTTTTATTCATCGAATAGATAGAAATAATAGCAGAAAAATGTTGCATTGGTGATTCACGGCTCTCTGGATTTGTTGGTATCGAATGAAGTTCATTTTATATGATCAAGTTATGTAGAGTTTTAGATTTTACTTCTAGATATCTCGCTCATCACAAAACGCACATTCTGTGAGGTACAATAACTTGGCCCCCCACACAAAAATTATGGTTTCTGAAAGATGAAGAGAGAATGTGCTCGTTCTGTACTGAAACGTGCCGCCAAGATTTTTAGATTTTACTTCTGAAAGATGAAGAGAAAATGTGTATCTCAATATATATATATATATATATATATATATATATATATATATATATATATATATATATATATATATATATATATATATATATATATATATATATATATATATATATATATATATATATATATAATACATATAATATAGTTATATACTGAAAACCATCCAAGAATTTATATAAATAATTCATATCTGCTCGAGAATATTTCCGTATTCCAAAGAAGAATCTCAACCCCGATCTCCTTGGCAGAGTAATAAAACATTGACACTTCGGAACATCCGCTCTCTAGTGTTTGAGACGGTCGCTCGGCGTGTGTGTAATTACCAATTAAATATGACGTCCAGTGTGTGATATGTTGTTAATTGTTGCCTTGGGATGATAGGCAAGGGAAACTCTATACATGCTTCATCCGTGAGTGGTGTATAATTACAGAGAGTGATGTATCAGTAGTTGTGTATTTCAAAATGAAAATTTTGAAATTTTATAATAATTTATTTCATTCATGTATAGTTATTCATTTATTCATTTATTCGTTTTTTTATATTTTGCCTAACGACCCCACAAATAGCTTATACGGGGGTACGAATGAGCGGGTGATAATGAAACGATGAAAGGACATTTACAAAAACCCATGCCTTATGCGGGACTCGAACCCACGCCCAACGGTGACTTCAGTTACTACCGCTAGCGATAATTGCCTTAGCCACCGGGGTGGCCATTTATTTCTTTGTGATAATGATTGATATTGATTCATCTGTTGATTCATTCTTTTTTTTTGACATTGACAGAGTTGCATTCCGATTCCATATTTAAAATTTCCAATCTCAATATCCCATTTTAACCTTGTTACATCCATTAATGACGAAATATCGGATACACATTCCTGAATGGGTGTCCTTTAACCAACTTTTTGAATAATAATATCCATGGAATAAACCCAAAAGATGTCTTTATTTTCAACAATGTCATCGTCAACACCAGTGATTTCGTTGAAGGTCATTACTTCATGAACATTGCCGTCACAGGTAGGTTTTGAGGAAATTAAGTCTCCGTTTGGGCGTGGGTTCGAGTCTCGATAGATTTATTGCACTTGACATCACTTCGTAGTTTCATCATCACCTGTTCATCAATTAATTACACCTTCTTATTTCAATTAAATTTTATTTTTATGTTTTTTTATTCATTTATTTATTGTACATTGGAATATTTACATCACATTTGTATATTTTTCTTTCCTTTGAGTAAAAAGCCTGTGTTGGGGAGATATATGCTATAATAGTTATAAAGATTACATTAGATGACATTACATTGAAGATGAAATGAAGATGAGCTTCAAACTAAATGATAGGTTACTATGATAGGTTAGTGCTTGAAAACGAGTTGAGTAAGGGACTATAACACATTATTATTAGGATTACTAATTACAGTCAGTCTTAGTGATACTCTATATGAGGTAACTCTGTAAACACTAATTGGCACAATCTTGACTATATATAACTATCTATAAGCTAATTAGATGAGCGTAGCGAAGATTTTCACTGAACTCTTACGGAACTTTGTCTGTGCGTTTTTTTTGTTTTTTTTCGTAAGCACTGCACAGGTCGCAGGGTTTGACCGATCGACATGAAACTTTTTTTTTATATGCAAACTTATCCAACTTAGAACTGTATAGTTTTGAGGTCTAATCGGTTGGACCATTTTTGAGAAACATTATTTAGAAGTTTCTAAAAACCCCATGAGATTTGGCTGAGCGGAAAAAATTGAAAAATTAAATCTCTTCAATATGATTCAAATTTTCACAAATGTGAACACAAGAATAATATACATGAATGAATATTTTGTTTGATATTCAGACCAGCCGTTTTGGAGAAAATAATATAATAAATGTATTTTATTCATCGGAAAGATAGAAATATTAGTTGAAAAATGTTGCATTGTCGAAGTCACGGCTTTCTAGATTCATTGACATCGGATGAAGTTCATTCCAAATGATCAAGGTTTGTAGAGTTTTCGATTATACTCTATATAGACATCTCGCTCATCGTACAACGCACATCCTGCGTTTGCCTAGTAGTAATATATGTATATCCATATGCTAAACTTTCATTATATTTTATTTCATTATATTTTATGCGAATTAAATTGAAAAATAAGTGATTATCCTGATTGATCAACGATAGAAATGGAGATAATGATGATACTTACACCTTGAAATACCTTTTATTATTACTTGTGCATTACTGCTTTTAGTGTTTATGATTGGTTATTGAATTTATATTATTAAGTGTAGTAATTAGGTATGAAATGTCAGGGACAATCATCAGTAGTAATACAGCATGAAAATGCTATTATACTATTTGATTACAAATAATGGATAACAATATAAAACTATGGAAAATTATTTAATTGATAATGATTAATTAATTATTGGAATATTCATATTATTATTTGATATTGACTATTTGATAGTGGGAAAATGGATGGAAATGTGTTATTGAGAGCCGGTTTCAGGAATTCTGAGAAAATTATTAGCTTATCATGAGTTATGATAGAAAAATATAAAACCTTTTCAAGGGTAATGATATGTTAGAAAAATAACTATTGATTCATCCATCAACTAGTTGTGAGAATAGTGTGAGAATAGGCAGTCAGAGACAGAAAATGTGTACAGGTAGCGTAGGCAGTGTGAGACAGAAAGGGTATACAGGTAGGGTAAGCAGTGTGAGAGAGAAAGGGTGTACAGGTAGCGTAGGCAGTGTGAGAATAGGCAGTGAGAGACAGAGAGGGTGTAGAGGTAGCGTAGGCAGTGTAAGAATAGGCAGTGGGAGACAGAAATGGTAGGCAGGTAGCGTAGGCAGTGTGAGAATAGGCATATAAATATATATATATATATATATATATATATATATATATATATATATATATATATATAAGAGAGAGAGAGAGAGAGAGACGACATAGTAGGCAGTGTGAGACAGAGAGGGTGTACAGGTAGTGTAGGCAGTGTGAGTTTGGGCAGTGAGAGACAGAAAGGGTAGGCAGGTAGCGTGGGCAGTGTAAGAATAGGCAGTGAAAGACAGATAGGGTGTACAGGTAGCGTAGGCAGTGTGAGAATAGGCAGTGAGAGACAGAGAGGGTGTATACATATAGTGTAGGCAGTGTAAGAATAGGCAGTGTGAGACCAAAGGGTGAAGAGATAGTGTAGGCCGTGTGAGAATAGGCAGTGTGAGACAGAAAGGGTGTACAGGTAGCGTATAGACAGTGTAAGAATAGGCAGTGTGAGACAGAAAGGGTGTACAGGTAGCGTATGCAGTATAAGAATAGGCAGTGTAAGAATAGGCAGTGTGAGACAGATATGGTAGGCAGGTAGCGTAGGCAGTGTGAGAATAGGCAGTATGAAAATACACCAATCCGGTTCCTACACATCTTTCTCAACTTTTTCTTCGAAAACATTTATTTTCCAGTTCGAAATAATTCTTTCCCGAGATCATTTCAACAGGATAAACAACCAGCAATAGCTGCGCAGAGTTCAGAAACCATTTGTCATTTTGTGTCATAATAATCGTAATAATTGAATAAACATGATTTGCATGGTAATAATGGGGATGACCTTGAAAGATTATTTCTTTCTGTTTAATCAACACGTGCTCCGCGGAATAATTGATACATCTTGCGGTTAATTTGTACCGGAACGCAAAGAAACGGCGTTCCGGTTCATTTTTGAAATCGCGGATCGTAAGTTTCCGTTTCTAAACGGTAAAAATAAATTATGAGATGGATTTTTATTCGTTCAGCAATATATATATATATATATATATATATATATATATATATATATATGAATATATATATATAAATATATATATATATATATATATATATATATATATATATATATATGTATATATATATATGTATATATATATATATATATATATATATATATATATATATATATATATATATATATATATATATATATATATATGTGTATATATATATATATGTATATATATATATATATATATATATATATATATATATATATATATATATATATATACATATATGCATATATACCGGTATATGAAGATATTCAACGACACATGGCATAAAATAGCACTTATCAATGTTAGTAATAATAATCTAGAAGTTTTTATATTTTGCATTATATAATATTCCAGTTGACATGAGGGTAGAAAAAAAAAATTAATTTATATTCATTCTTGGGTTTTCACAAACACGTCAAAGAAATAATCATTTGCATTCAGAAACAATAATCATTAAAACAAAAGAAATTTTTTCTTTTCAATTCTTTCTCAATTATATTGTTACGAGTAAGAACACGTGACTAACTATAGTATGGAGTATAGATATAGTTCATCCCCGTACGATTTATTTCTCCCAACGCCCCATATCACCAATAATGAGTTAGATGAGGTACCATTTTGAGAAAAAGTTTGAAGTTGATAGCTGTAGCCGTTTGACCTGTGGAAAACCAAAAAAAAAAAAAATGGAAAAAAAAAAAAAAAAAATCAGTGTGTCAAATTGAATCCTCGCTGAAGCTCGTCTAATTATCAATGTAATGATAGAATAAGCATTACACAATCATCATTCTTTATTATTTGTTTTTACACGGATTTCCATATTGGACGGTCAAAACACGAGCTTTCATCTGAATTCATATTACTCGGAGTGATCCACTGATTCAGTAAATCACCCGTTTCTTGAATAATAAATTTGTCTATTAAGCGATAATCAGTGAATTAGCTTGTTATTACCCTTGGTTACCAATGGTATTTTTGTACCCAAATTAATAACCAGCCTGATTACCACAATTCACTTTTGATAATATTGGGCTCGAGGCCCATATTACCAATAATGAAAATGTGTTAATTAAGCTAATTAATCAATTGCAGTACAAAAATAACATTGGTAACCAAGGGTAATAACAAGCTAATCCACTAATTATCGCTCCATCAACAAATTTATCATTCGTAATACCGGGCCTTAGGACCCGTTTCTTGAATAATGAATTTGTTGATTAAGCCATAATCAGTGAATTAACTTGTTAAAACTCTTGGTTACCAATGGTATTTCTGTACCCTAATTCCTAATCAGCCTAATTAACACAATTTTATCATTGGTAATATGGGCTCTTAGAGCAGTTTGTACCAACTGATGATCAAATATTTATTGGTCAATCATTACTGAGGGTACAAAAATAGCAAAAGTAACCAAGGGTGACAACAAGTTAATTTGCTCATTTTTGCCTAATTCACTGATCATCATTAGGTACAACCGGCTCTAATACTGTTGAAAGAAATTCAATCATATGAACGTAGCGAAATCATCCATTTCAATTACAAAAAAAACATGCCTCGTTATTATAATTTTTTTATAAATAGGCCTATATAATTGATGGAAAATCTAATTTTGAGGTTCCTTGAGAGAAAAACGATACTAACCCGAGGAAGAAAATGTGTGATTTTTTTTAAGCCGATTCAATATAACAGACTGAACTGTTATTTTTCACAGCTGGCAAACGCTGAATATGCTTTGTACGATAAGCGAGATATATATGAATGAAAATGTCAAACTCTACACACCTTGATCATAAAAAATATATTTCGTTCGATAGCAATGAATCCAGGGAGCCGTGGATCTATCACTGCAACATTTTTCCCCAATTATTTCTATCTATTCGATGAATAAAGAACATGTATTACATTATTTTCTTCGAAACGGCTGATCTGAATTAAATACTATTTTCCAATTATGTGTATCACTTTCGTTTTTACATTTGAGGAGAATTTGAATTATATTGGAGAGATTTCATCTCTCAACTTCTTTCGCTCAGCGTAATCTTATGGGGTTTTTAGAAACTTCCTGATGATGTATCTCAAAAATAGTCCAACCGATTTGACCCAAAAATTACACAGTTCCAAGTTGGATAAGTTTGCGTATACAGAAAAGTTTCATGTCGATCGGTCAAACCCTGCGACCTGTGCAGTGCTTACAAACAATCAGACACACAGCAAAGCTCTGTCTAAGAGTTGCATGGAATATTCGCCAACGCTCATCCAATAATCATATCTATTGAGAAACCCATTAAGAATTGAAACAACAAGTCTGAATAATTGAACTGTTGAATCGAGTAATTAATTAAACATGAAGACAGTGACACAATCGTGCTGAACTCAAGGGGCATTTGAACCTTCCATTACATCCCATATAAACATATTGTCTTCATTGCTCATATCCAAGAACGCAAATGTTGCGTTTTCCCAGTTATATATAATATCTCTATCATTACGTGAACGGTAATGTCAAGCTCTGTATATATATATATATATATATATATATATATATATATATATATATATATATATATATATATATATATATATATATATATATATATATATATACATATATATATATATATATATATATAAATATATATATATATATTTAATTTGAGTTTTCGAGGACGTACTTGATGTTGAAATTTCTTTCCGGATAGTGCCACTTATCTGGAAAGATTCCGGCACTATTCGGGAAGAAACGACAGCAAGTATATATATATATATATATATATATATATAATATATATATATATATATATATATATACATATATATATATATATATATATATATATATATATATATATATATATATATACATATATATATATATATATATATATATATATACATATATATATATATATATATATATATATATATAAATATATATATATATATATTTAATTTGAGTTTTCGAGGACGTACTTGATGTTGAAATTTCTTTCCGGATAGTGCCACTTATCTGGAAAGATTCCGGCACTATTCGGGAAGAAACGACAGCAAGTATATATATATATATATATATATATATATATATATATATATATATATATATATATATATACTTCACATTTATTTATTCTTTTGTTCCTTATCTTCTAACTCCATGACATCCATAAAAACTACAATCTCTTTTCTACTAACGATGTATATCAAGTCAATGACTCCAGACTTACCCCTGACGAAACTCAGCAGTGCCAACATCTTCCTGGAGTAATAATTATCTTCTGGTTACAGGAAGAATCACGACACACGCAACTAGTCTGGAGGGAAGGAAGAGAATCCTGGGGAGGAAGTCTGGACTCAAGGTAGGTTCTGGCTGATGGTATTTTCAAATTAGGAAATATTTTGGATATTTTCGAGGATTTTTGGAATATCTCTATGCTCAAGATTCGATAATATGTCGATTTTGGTTCAGGTCGAATGGATTTATTATATTCGGGATTATTGGAATAAATTCTGGATGAAGTTATTTTCAAATTGGAAAATATTGTGATTAATTCGGATTATATTTGGAATGTCTTTTGACCAAATTAAAGGTACAAAATCAGGAATGAAGATTTAGGTCAAGATCTATAATTAATGTCTCACGAAATGTAATGATTCATGATTATTTAAATCACTTATAGAACATTGATAGGGTATATATCAATAAAATTTAATAATGGGTCAACTTGTTGATGATTTGATAAATTAGGGTGAACTTGAATAAGTTGAGACAGGTTTGGACTTAATTTAGGTCAAGTTCACTGAAGTTCAGAGTAATACTGAGTTTATTTACGTTCTATTTGAATACGTAACGGGATATTTATAGAATATTGGGCTAGGATCTGGTGTTATCATATTATAATTGAGGGTTAAAGGATGTCATTGGATAAATTGACGATGTGGAAAAAAATTACTTGTAAATTTGTGATTTTTCTTCCGGTTAGAAAACTTGTATATACGTTTTAGATTCAGTCTATAGTATATGGTTAATCTTCACAGGGTGAATTATATCCAGTGAGAATAAATATTTTTATTCACTGAAAAACGAAAATTATCTGTCACTTTTCACTGATATTCAACACTTCATTCAACTATTATTGTATTTTCCGGTAAAGTCAAAAAACAATAAATTATATTACTCACTCTTTTCAATATGAACATGTTTTTTCAATTATTATAATTATTTTCGTCACAAATAATTTTTATTTCAAACACTTTCAAGAGGATTGAAAACAATTCATATATTATTTTGCATTGCACTATTTTTTTTAAAATATTAATTCACAATTACGATATTTATCAATAGAGATTATTATGTGAATCTTATTCAAATTAAATTATATAAACGACGTCATAATTGAAGATATCTTATAAAATAATAAATAAATATTATCGCAATACGCGTCATGTATTACTGACTGTCCAGTAGTATTGACCACCAACGTTTAATTCACAATGATTTACATAAATCGAATTAAAAAACACCAAATCAGATTTCTATTCATGAATTCATTCTATTACCATTTCCAAAAACATCACTCCACTATCTTCATACGAAACTACATCGAAATCCAAAACTAATTTCACGAAACTGTATTTACTTTAATCGGACCAATCAGAAGCGAGTATTCTAAATGACAGTGGAGGGGGGAAGCGGTCAATTTCGATCACATGTCAGGAAATTGAATCGAATTTGTTTACTATATAGATATAGAATTGTATAAACACAAATGGATTATTGTGTACGTATTATTGTATTTTGCTAGACTTGTACTGTTAATTTGGATACAGAAATATATTTTATCACTCAGGGAAGTATTGTACAGAGTCCATATAATAACAAGAGACGGTATTGTTTGAACATACTTCTGATAGTGAAATACCCAATAAGTATCATATGACGATGTAAGAAAAACTCTTCAATATTATATATATATATGTATATATATATATATATATATATATATATATATATGGTAAAAATGTTTCCACGGTAAGTTTGCTGCGATTAGAAAGCATGTTGGGTCCTAAAAAGGACCGGTTGATGCGACGTTTCGCTGGAATTTCATCCAGCATCATCAGGCGACAGTGGTAAGTGGTCGAATGATGATGCTGGATGAAATTCCAGCGGAACGTCGCATCAACCGGTCCTTTTTAGGACCCAACATGCTTTCTAATCGCAGCAAACTTACCGTGGAAACATTTTTACCATCAACCATTGGCCGCGAAAATCTCCGTGCTCACATATATATATATATATATATATATATATATATATATATATATATATATATATATATATATATATATATATATATATATATATATATATATATATAAATTTATGCATATTCAATATTCATTCATATATATATATAGATATAGATATATGATGTATATTTCTTCCCATTATTTGCCTTAATGAGCAGGGAACGATGGACAAAACATTTGTTTATGAAAGAAATATATATATTTCAGCATTGTATAAAGACCTACACCTCTATTCATTAATATTGATCCTAGTTTGTCGCACGTAAGATGAACAAAAAACGAATGTTTGGTAAGGTTGTTAAGCTCGCATTAACTAAATTTTTGGTGTAGATTAATCTAACAATAACTAAACTTTTGTTGTAGATCAAACTAACAATAACCAGACTTTTGATGAGGTGTTTGTGCAAACAATGACCAGACTTTTGATGAGGTGTTTGTGCAAACAATGACCAGACTTTTGACGAGGTGTTTGTGCAAACAATGACCAGACTTATGATGAGGTGTTTGTGCAAACAATGACCAGACTTTTGATGAAGTGTTTGTGCAAACAATAACCAGACTTTTGATGAGGTGTTTGTGCAAACAATGACCAGACTTTTGATGAGGTGTTTGTGCAAACAATAACCAGACTTTTGATGAGGTGTTTGTGCTAACAATGACCAGACTTTTGATGAGGTGTTTGTGCAAACAATGACCAGACTTTTGATGAGTTGTTTGTGCAAACAATGACCAGACTTTTGATGAGTTGTTTGTGCAAACAATGACCAGACTTTTGATGAGGTGTTCGTGCAAACAATGACCAGACTTTTGATGAGGTGTTTGTGCAAACAATGACCAGACTTTTGATGAGGTGTTTGTGCAAACAATGACCAGACTTTTGATGAAGTGTTTGTGCAAACAATGACCAGACTTTTGATGAGGTGTTTGTGCAAACAATAACCAGACTTTTGATGAGGTGTTTGTGCAAACAATGACCAGACTTTTGATGAGGTGTTTGTGCAAACCATGACCAGACTTTTGATGAGGTGTTTGTGCAAACAATAACCAGACTTTTGATGAGGTGTTTGTGCAAACAATAACCAGACTTTTGATGAGGTGTTTGTGCAAACAATGACCATATTTTGATGAGGTGTTTGTGCAAACAATAACCAGACTTTTGATGAGGTGTTTGTGCAAACAATGACCAGACTTTTGATGAGGTGTTTGTGCAAACAATAACCAGACTTTTGATGAGGCGTTTGTGCAAACAATGACCAGACTTTTGATGAGGTGTTTGTGCAAACAATAACTAAACTTTTGGTGTAGTCGGACTATCTAACAATAACCAAGCTTTTGTTAAGGAACGAACATAAATAGGTTATTGGGGAGAGAGAAGCGTTGAAAGATTTTCAGAAACGATGAGGATGTGGTTGAAAAAAATATAGAAATACCTAGTGAAATGATTGAGGAAATGGGATGTAATGGGGAAATTTGACGAAACGAAGACGAATAGAAAAAATGTGCAATTTTGTTAGAGTCAAGAATGAATATACAGGATGGGATGAATTAAGCAATAGTATTGAAAAGGGATTACACAGAAATACAAGGGAAAGGGGAAGAATGGAAGTGGAAACAGTGGATAGAGAAGTGGGTAAATATGGATTCATTCAAAGAACGACGCGGGAATGGAATGAATTGGGAGAAGACATGAACAATATAACGAAGATCAGTGATTTGAGAAATATCAGAGTATACTTTCATTGAGTAAACTTGATTTCAAATTCATGGAGTAATCATACCACCTGTTTTGAAAACAATCTGTAACGAGTATATGAAATAACCATATCTATAAATAACCAAAACACTAGATGAGGTTGTCAATCATACAGTTGACGTCATGACACCATCATAAAAAGGGGCAATGACCATGCAAACAGTGTGAATGTGGCGTCGTCATTGACAACCACGTGTTGACGTCGAGCCAACTGCATACAGAGTGCAACTTGACAACTGCAATCACAGTGGCGTGGGGTCCTCAGTGTGTCAAATTCAAGGGCATTGCTGATAAGGTCATGGTACTTACGTCTGCAAAACTAATGGTTGTTACATAAGGATGAAAAAACGGATCCATATATATATATATATATATATATATGTGTATATATATATATATATATATATTTATTTATATACATATATATATATATATATATATATATATATATATATATATGTATGTATATATATATATATATATGTATATATATATATATATGTATATAGAAAGAGAGAGAGAGAGGGAGCGAAACGGCCCTTTCGAGGGCCAGCAGCACCATCGTGAGTCCGAGCACTAGGACGAGACCGACCAACTACAGGGATAGGCCGCAGGACCAGTAGTCCAGTCTTGCGTGAAACAGCCCTTTCAAAGCGCAAAAGCTTCCGACCTAAGTTCGCCGAGCTGTTGTGAAGAATCCCTGATGTTGGCAGGACAACAGAAGACAAGGTCCCGAATGGGACTGCAATTCCATCCTAAAAGAGCAAAAGCGGTCAACCCGAGAAAACATATATACGTATATATGTATATATATATATATATATATATGATGATTTTTAGACGATCTGGATAAGATCATTAAAAGCACTATCAAAGAGATAGTTTCTTTACCATTTGACACTCCCGATTCCATGTTGTACACGTCCTCAAAATTCAAAGGTTTGAACGTCTTCAGAGCAAAATGGGAAGCATATATACAAAAATTGAATATATGCAATGTTCTCGAAAGAGATGGGAACCCATATGTTCTGGCAACGAGGGATTTATGCGGTGAGAAGAGCGTTTGTCTGGAGAAATTAGCAATAACTCTGACTGATTTAGGTGTACAAAGTAATAAGTCCATAAAGCCACTTTCTGTCCGGACTCATCTCCGTAAGCTGGAATACATCAAATGGTGTAAGTTACCACAGAAAGGACAAGGCGCTATTCTATACCAGGAATACACCCCAGCAAACAAGTGGTTATCACACAAGAAAGGCCTCTCTAGCTCAGAGTGGCGTGATGCCATCAAAATGACTGCTAATGTTGCTCCAGTTAGAGCTCTCCATGGCAGGACTCAAGACAGTAACCTTTGCCGCAGATGCGGCAAAGAGATTGAAACACTACCACATGTTCTTGGTTCCTGCCCACATGGATCTCTATTAAGAAACAGTCGGCATCACGCAATTCGTTCGGTTATTGCCAACGAGCTGAAGAAGAAAGGCTGGGAGGTGGCCGAAGAAGTACATGGACTAGCCGATGACGGAAGTAATCGCCGGATCGATATAATTGCTATACATCCTATAACACGGAAAGGATATATAATGGACCCAACTGTTCGCTTCGAAAGAAACGAAAATCAAGCAACAGAGGTAGATGAGGAAAAGAAAGCCATTTATAATCCAACCATCCCTTATTATACTGAGAAGTATAATGCTTCAGACATCACCGTGGTTGGGTTGTGCATTGGAGCAAGGGGTACGATCACGTCATTTTTTGTAAACTTTTGTAAAGAATTTTTAATTGAAAAAGACATTATAGAACATATAAGTTTATTAGCTTTGAGAGGATCTATTACCATTTTACGAAACCATTTATACGGCCAACATATCATTTAATTTTCTATTCATAATTTAGTGTTATCAATTTATATTCCCGTTTGTTCTTTTGTTTTATACCTCTTATTACTATCACATTATTAATTCTTCATCTTATTTTCTTTAAAATAATGCATTGTTTTTTATACATTTTGTTATACTGTGTCCGTGTGGCAACCGTTTTGGCGGCAGTGTTTTTTAAATAAACTTTCTCTATATATATATATATATATATATATATATATATATATATATATATATATATATATATATATATATATATATATATATTTATATTTATATATAAAATATATTATACAACACATTATAAATATGAACACATAAATAATACACATTTTTACGAATTTGTATGCAATTCGGACCAGCTTTTTTGATGATTATAATCGAATCAATGTTTCTTTATTCATCAAATAGATGAGAATAGTGGCAGAAAAATGTTGTAGAGATTGATACACGGCTTCCTTGATTCGATAGTAACCGAATGAAGTATATATTATATATATATATATATATATATATATATATATATATATATATAAATCTGTATTGAAGACTAAGTTATAGTATACATGATTGCCTTTCGACACATAATAATAATCAAATTAGAAAAAAAACAATAACGATGCATCGTTAATGAATGATTGGTAAAAAAATTATGATAGAAAAAATGAGAGAGTGATAAACAGTAATATGCAATTTACTAGTATAAATAGTAATATTAAAGTAATATAAAAATAATACAAAAATAACGAATATTCATGCTGAGAATGTGAGCATAAATAGTAGTCAAGGCGTATAGATTTTTCTATTATCCTTCATATAGATATCTCGCTCATCGTACAACGCACATCCTGCGTTTGCGTAGTTCAATGTCAGATATTTGTCGAGGTTGTGTTTGTGTCATAATAAGTTTCATTTTCGACAAAATATATATATTACGAGATTCTGACTGATAAGAACGTACCATGGACAAGGGTTGGCAACACTGAATTGACCTGACCTAGAAGTGGGTCAACGTTATACACTGACCTTGAGAAGAAAACGAAATTTATTTACTACTCACTTCTGATTAGATATGAATATATTGCAATCTTTTATTATGTAAGTCAAAATATATTTTTTTATGTGAGAAATTGACGCCATTGGATCTCTGAGATGAATGATGATGAATATTCATTGGGATTCATCCAATTTATTTGATTGATTTCGATTTTGATTCAGCTGAATCTGTAGGCCTATGATCTTAACTGTCTCAACATTTTTTTTTAAAATTATTATTTGTTATTTCTCATCAATACTTAACATGGATACATTAATATAATTTTGATTGAATGAGCGTTAGCGAAGATTTCCACTCAACTCTTACGGAGCTTTGTCCAAGTGTTTTTTTTGTTTGTGGGCACTGCACAGGTCGCAGGGTTTGACTGATCGACATGAAACTTTTTTGTATACGCAAAGTTATCCAACTTCGAATCCTATAGTTTTTGGGTCAAACCGCTTGGACCATTTTTTTGAAACATCATCTCAAAGTTTCTGAAAACCCCATAAGATTAGGCTGGGTGGAATTGAGAAATAAAATCTCACCAATATAATTCAAATTTTCCTCAAATGTAAACATAAAAATGATACACATCATAAAAAATTTGTATGCAATTCGGACCAGCCGTTTTGTGATTTGTTGATTGGTTAATACCAACTGGTGGATATTGTTGTCTGTCTCTTTCAACAATGAGTGACGACACTTGACAGAAGCCTATTGGTGACTAAGACTCAAGGCTTGATCTGATGGATAGTTCAATACGCAGAGATTAAACCAGAGGTGAAGTAGGCCTACACAATGTTTAGACAGTATACGCGTGACAATTATGCGATATGTGTCAAATAGTATAACTTATTCCATCTTTAAAAGTCCATGGGAGTCGATTTAGCGCAATATCAGGTCATTCTCTTTTCCTTTATTGATAACTAACTACTAACTAAAACAATTAAAATTATTTGACGTTGAAGTTTCGTATTGATAGCCTAGGGCCTGAAATCGTGTTACGGTTTTATTATTTATATGTTTGGAAAAATACTACAGTTTTGGCTCGGACTCGATAATTAGATGAGTGTTATCGAAGAACTCCACTCAACTCTTACGAAGCTTTGTCTGTGTGTTTTGTTTGTTTGTGGGCACTGCACAGGTCGCAGGGTTTGACCGATCGACATGAAACTTATTTTGTATACGCAAACTTATTCAAATTAGAACTGTATAGTTTTTGGGTCATATCTGTTGGACCATGTTTTAGAAACAACATCTCAGAGTTTCTGAGAACCCATGATATTGGGCTGAGCGGAGGAAATTTAAAAAGAAATCTCACCCATATAATTCAAATTTTCCTCAAATGTACACACAGAAATAATACACATTATTAAAACTTTGGGTGCAATTTGGACCAGCCGTTTCAGAGAGAATGATATAATAGATGTTTTTTTTGGGATTAGAGGGAATATTAACGGAAAATATTGGATTGTCAGATTCACGGCTCCTTAGATTCATTGGCATCGGATGAAGTTCATTTTATATGATCAAAGTGTGTAGAGTTTCGCTCATCTCACAACGCGTATTCCGCGTTTGACCAATTTTATTAAGAATCGGACTCGAATCGAAACTCTACTCGCACACCCCTACTCTTTAGTCAATGATGCAACGATCGTGTGCTGGAAAATAATGTGATCTAGAAAATAATCAAAATCGGATCAATCAAGTCACAACAACTAATCAAATATATTTGTATTTTATGTATAATTTTGCAATCCATCATCACTAACTTGTACTTTAAGACTCAATATTTCTTCAGTTTTTACTGTTTTAAGAGTAAAAATCTCTGATTAGCCTAGTTTATCCGTGGAATGACCGCGTTTTTCATCATTTTATCAGTGCTGTAACACAATTCGATAAGAAATGTAGGTTTTTGTGTTTTTAATCCAGCACGTATACAATGTGAGCTGATATCCTAGATTTATAAGTATTACAAGTGAAACTGAGAGAATGCAGCATAAGAGTTGGAAGATGAGCGAGAGTCATATAGAATGTAGAATTACTCGAATATATATATATATATATATATATATATGTATATATATGTATATATATATATATATATATATATATGTATATATATATATATATATATATATATATATATATACATATATATATATATATATATATATATATATATATATATATATATATATATATATATATATATATACATATATATATATATATATATATATACATATATATATATATATATATATATATATATATATATATATATATATATATATATATATATATACATATGAATATATGGTATGATTTGACTAGGCAAACGCAGAATATGCGCTGTGTGATGAGCGAGATATCTATAAAGTAGAATCTAAAACTCTATGTACATACCTTTGTCATATAAAATGAACTTTGGTCGATACCAACGAATCTAAGGAGCCGTGGATCTATCACTGCAATATTTTTCTGCTAATATTTCTATCTTTTCGTTAAATAAGAACTTTTATTGCATTATTTTCTTCGAAACGGCAGGTTCGAATTGCATACTAATTTCTAATTATGTGTATCACTTCGGTTTTCACATTTGACGAAAATTTGAATTATATTGGTGAGATTCTATTTTTCAACTTTTTCCGCTCAGTCTAATCTTATGGGATTTTTAGAAACTTTGTGATAATGTTTCTCAAAAATGGTCTAACATATTTGACCCAAAAACTATACAGTTCTAAGTCGGATGAGTTTGCGTATACAGAAAAAGTTTCATGTCGGATCAGTCAAACCGTGCGACCTGTACAGTGCTTACAAACAAACAAAAAAAAATTGACAGACAAAGCTCCGTAAGAGTTGAATGGAAATCTTCACTAACGCTCATCTAATAAAGCTTGAAGCCAATCTCGATTATAGCTACGTTCCTGATCGATGAAAAGAAGTTACCTCCACAGTTTAGGCAAAACTTCATAGATATGTTCTTACAATGTTCTTCATTCCACAACAAACAAAAAACAATTCGAATATAATCGAAAACAATAACAAATGAAAGTGAACTTTTTCTAAAATCAATAACAATTTCTCTTTCGATAACAATAATTACTGACCACTGAGATTTACAAAAACAACCGGATATGATTGTAAGCAAGAAATCTTCACAATAATTTAATGATTTTGACATATTTATTCTGATATCTTATACCATTTGAGTTATCGACATAAAAAAATCGTCGAATCGACTGCCATGGGCCAAGTTCAAATCCATAATTATAGGAAGGGTGATTCGATCAAAATATTTCACGAATCTTTCGTGTCTTCTGGTCCTTAATATGTTTTTATTCATTTATCCATTTTCATTTCTGTCCAATTGGAATAACAATATAAAATAGAACATTTGAAAGTGGATCAAATCTAAGATAATTGCTATCTACGATGGATACGCAACTTGGACTTGCCCCATGTTCTCCCAGCTGACGATCATCTCCAGTGCTAAGAAACCTCGACGCCACCTAGATCACCTATAAGCTAGCTACAAACTCTACAGGGCTCTGATGGCCTGAGTAGTCAATGTAAAATAGAAACATCGCCACCTAGATCGCCTACAAGCTAGCTACAGGCTCTACAGGGCTCTGATGTCCTGAGTAGTCCATGTAACATTGAAACATCGCCACCTAGATTGCCTATATAAGCTAGCTACAGGCTCTACAGGGCTCTGATGTCCTGAGTAGTCGCTGTAACATTGAAACATCGCCACCTAGATCGCCTATAAGCTAGCTACAGGCTCTACAGGGCTCTGATGTCCTGAGTAGTCCATGTAACATTGAAACATCGCCACCTAGATTGCCTATATAAGCTAGCTACAGGCTCTACAGGGCTCTGATGTCCTGAGTAGTCGCTGTAACATTGAAACATCGCCACCTAGATCGCCTATAAGCTAGCTACGGGATCTACAGGGCTCTGATGGCCTGAGTAGTCAAACATGGCCGCCTAGATCGCCTATAAGCTAGCTACAGGCTCTACAGGGCTCTGATGGCCTGAGTAGTCCATGTAACATTGAAACCTCGACGCCACCTAGATCGCCTATACAAGCTAGCTACAGGCTCTACAGAGCTCTGATGGCCTGAGTAGTCGATGTAACATTGAAACATCGCCACCTAGATCGCCTATAAGCTAGCTACAGGCTCTACAGGGCTCTGATGGCCCGAGTAGTCGATGTAACATTGAAACATCGCCACCTAGATCGCCTATAAGCTAGCTACAGGCTCTACAGGGCTCTGATGGCCTGAGTAGTCCATGTAACATTGAAACATCGCCACCTAGATCGCCTATACAAGCTAGCTACAGGCTCTACAGAGCTCTGATGGCCTGAGTAGTCCATTTAACATTGAAACATCGCCACCTAGATCGCCTATAAGCTAGCTACAGGCTCTACAGAGCTCTGATGGCCTGAGTAGTCCATGTAACATTGAAACATGGCCACCTAGATCACCTATAAGCTAGCTACAGGCTCTACAGGGCTCTGATGGCCTGAGTAGTCCATGTAGCATTGAAACATCGCCGCCTAGATCACCTATAAGCTAGCTACATGCACTACAGGGCTCTGATGGCCTGAGTAGTCGATGCATAATTGAAACATCGCCGCCTAGATCGCCATTTTTCCGCTATTATTTCTATCCATTCGATGAATAAAGAACACGTATAACATTATTTTCTTCAGAACGACTGGTCAGAATTGCACAGAATTTTTAATTAGGTGTATCATTTCCGTGTTTGCGTTCGAGAGAAATTTTAATTAAATTGATGTAATTTTATTTTTAAATTTTTCCGCTCAGCCTAATCTTATGAGGTTTTTAGAAATTCTGAGATGATGTTTCTAAAAAATGGTCCAACATATTTGACCTAAAAACTATACAGTTCTAAGTCGGATAAGTTTGCGTATACAGAAAAAGTTTCATGTCGATCGGTCAAATCCTGCAACCTGTGCAGTGCCCACAAACAAACGAACAAAAACAAACAGACAGAGTAAGAGTAACAAACAGTAAGAGTTGAATGGAAATCTTTGCTAACACTCATCTAAAAATGAAAAGCATTTCTGAAATTCTATCATGCTATGGTGACAAATTTCAAGTACATAATAAAGGACCGAAACACCATATGTTGATAACCGACACGATTGAATCAAACTGAAATTACATTTTGAAGAATCGAAACGCCAGAAATCGATGATAAAAGACACAAAACACTGGCGATCGAACTGTCCCAATTAATTCAAGTTGAAAGTGCATGTTGACGAATCGAAACGTCATATATTCATAATAAAATACACGAAAGACGGGCGTTCGAACCATCACGATAAGTTGAAAGTATAAGAAATTATAAGGTGCAATCTGTCATGAGTCTGCGTCATTTTAATCCAATAGAATTGAAGAAAGAAAGGACTTCCTAAAAGTTTGTTTTCTTCTTCTTATATAACCAGTTGGATTCTTTCCTTCCGGATTGAAGTGAGATATAAGATACGTGTTTTAGGTGAGTAAAGAGAGAGAGAGAGAGGTACTTGAAAATATTTAGACATTCACTACTTACATTTGGCTATATTTACTAATATACTCAAGATTGGAAGACGGTTTAGCGAAATAATTGATGCTAACTTTCGACTGAGGTGAAATATCAATGGCGAACGCAGAATGTGCGTTGTGTGATGAGCGAGATATCAAGAGAATAAAATCTGAAACTCTACACACCTTGATCATATGAAATGAACTTCATTTGATACAAACGATTCTAGGTAGCCGTGAATTAACAATGCAATAGTTTCCTGCTATTATTTCTATCTATTCGATGGATGAAAAATATGTATTACATTATTTTCTTCGAAACTGCTGATCCGAATTGCGGACAAATTTTTAATTATGTGTATAATCTCTGTGTTTACATTTGAGGAAAATTTGAATTATATTGGAGAGATTTTATCTTTCAATTTCTTCCGCCCAGCCTAATCTTATGGGGTTTTTAGAAACTTCCAAATGATGTTTCTCAAAAGTGGTTGAACCGATTCAACTCAAAAAGTATACAGTTCTAAGTTGGATAAGTTTGCGTATGCGAAAAAAGTTACATGTCGATCGGTCAAACCCTGCGACCTGTGCAGTGCTTACAAAAAAAAGAAATAAAAAAGACAGACAAAGCTCCGTAAGAGTTGAGTGGAAATCTTCACTAACACCCCTCTAATTAAAATAGGAAAAAAATGATCCATCCAGTGATTACTATTCAACTACTGTCTCCTAATTGTGAACCATATACAGTTGGAAAACAACATTTTTCAACCTATATGCGTGACAATTATGCGTTACTGGATGGATATAGCTATTACTAACACCGTCTTGGAGGTATTAAAAATATATATGTTTCATCGTTCTCAGAATTTCAATATCTCATACCGTTCAAAAGTTATCATCAAAAAACTGATATTCCGCCGAATCGACTCCCATTTTACATATTTACATATTTTATCTATTCATTACAGATTGTTCATAGAACAGGTGGTAATGGTAACTATACCTAATGAAAGTACAATAGAACATATTCGATAAAATTATACTTCATTCTTTTCTTAGCTCTCTTCTTAAATCACCTATGTTCGTTATATTCTTGATATCTTCTTCCAATTCATTCCATTCCCGCGTCGTTCTTTGTATGAATCCATATTTCTTGACCCTATTTTTGACTCTATTATATTTCTTGACATATTCATTGACTCTTAACTGGGGATCAATTACTGTGTATAGAAATTATTTGCCTGATTTGCATTTGCTAATAAATTTGCACGACACCCGAACAGTAGCAGTTATGGTTAATAGTATGTTGAAATGTTTATGCTGTAGAGTCTAGACTCTCTGAAATAACAATGAGAGCGTGTAATGATAATTAGATGAGCGTTAGCGGAGATTTCCAATCAACTCTTACGTAGCTTTGTCTGTCTGTTTGTTTGTGGGCACTGCACAGGTCGCAGGGTTTGACCGATCGACATGAAACTTTTCTGTATACGTAAATGTATCCAACTTAGAATTGTTAAGTTTTGGGGTCAGATCGGTTGGACCATTTTTGAGAGACATCATTTCAAAGTTTCTAAAAACCCCATAAGATTAGGCTGGGCGGAAAAAAATTGAAAAAATAAATCTCTCCAATATGATTCAAATTTTCCTAAAATCTTTTTTTTTTTTTAATAACATCGAAACTTGATACAAAATCATTGTTCCCCAATTGAGGCTATGGATGGAAGATTAGATCGTTTCTATCAAATCTAAACACGGAAATTATACACATAATTGAAAATTTGTATCCAATTCGGACCAGCCGCTTCGAAGAAAATAATGTGATACATGTTTTTTATTCATTGAATGAATATAAATAATAGCAGCAAAATGTTGCGGTGATAGATCCACGGCTCCCTGGAATCATTGGTATCGAATGGAGTATATTTTATATGATCAAGGTGTGTAGAGTTTTAGATTTCACTTCATAGATATCTCGCTCATCACACAACGCATATTCTGCGTTTGCCTAGTATAAAATATATCTGTACCTGATTCTGATTTAGGAATTGATGAACATTCAATAAAAACGTTATCATTTATTATTTGAATTGTCAAACTTACAAATTCACAATTCTGAACAATGGCTTCATATTGTTGAAGCCCATCTTCCATCTTTCACGCCAATTTAAAACATTGAGCGATCTAAAAACTTTATGTGTATGTATATAATATATATATATATATATATATATATATATATATATATATATATATATATATATATATATATATGTATATATATATATACACATATATTTTATTATTATTATATATATATATATATATATATATATATATATATATATATATATATATATATATATATATTTATATAAGTGTGTGTGTGTGTGTATCTGTGTGTGTTATCTCGCAGACTTGAACTACTCATAATACATGAAATATATGATACTGATGGATAATTCTAGTCGTTTTGATGAAGAAACATTCAATAAAATATACTATGCGCATCTTCAAGAATATCGAAGAGCTTATTATAGCTTCATTATAATATAAAGCTGTCCAATAAAGTTAAATATGAACATATTGTATTGAATGTTTCTTCATCAAAACGACTAGAATCATCCAACAGTATCATATATTTCATATATTATATATATTATACATCCATATATTTAGTATGTGTGTGAGAGAGAGAGAGAGAGAGAGAGAGAGAGAGAGAAAGAGAGAGAGAGAGAGAGAGAGAGACAGAGAAAAGTATTACTTCACATTTTTTCTCCTCCCAACTTGATCTTTGTTATTCGTCGTCTGAAAGAAAGTGTGTGTGTGAGAGAGAGGAAGAGAGATAGAAAGAGAGAGACTGAGAAGGGCAGAGATAGTGTGATGGAGAAAGGGAGAGAGGGGAGTAAGTGAGGGAGAGAGAGAGAGAGAGAGAGCAAGAGAGTGAAAGAGAGAGAGAGAGTGTGTGTACATGAACTTATGATGTAGTCTTTCGATCCTGACCTTCCCTATCATGTATCACTTTTATTAAACCACAATTACTCTCCAATATCACTGCTCGGAACATACAACCGTCAATAATATCTTATAGAAGAAACACCAGTTCGTAAACATCAACCATCTACTATACACACGCTTATCTCCACTGAATGATGGTTCCGATCGGACGTTTTCTCTAATACAAACAATTACCGTTCGGTTGTTTCGATTCTTCATCTCTTGTCAATGTATAAGTGTTATGCACTAAAACATACAATCAAATTTCACTCTTGTTTATGTCACGATCGATCGTACGTCCCGTGTATTTATTAGTATTACAATTGGATGTTCCGAGCTTTCTTCCTTTCTTAGGTTATGTAATGCGAGCGGCATTGATCAAAGAAAAGGAAATTGCTTGATATGTATTATAAAGTGAGGATTAACAATTAGGAAATAGTTCTAAGTAGTAGTTAATAGTTATCACCATGGTTACCAATGATTTTTGTTTTCACTAACCCTCAGAATTGGATTAATTTGACTTTGTTATTTCAGACATTACTTGGATGAAATCAAATCAGATACAGGTCAAACGGCTACAGCTATCAACTTCAAACTTTTTTTTAATATGGTTCCTCATCTAACTTAGATCTGTATAGTTTTGTGGCATTATCGGGGTGTAAATTTTTTTTTTTATGAATTTTAGAAATTTCAAAAATACCCATTGGAATAACATGACGGAAAAAAAGAAAATATTTTTATTTTCCAAAAGAATGAAATTTTGCGTGAAGTTGAATTACATTTCTGAATATACACATTCCTAATAATGATACACATTTCTAAAAAATGTCAGCTTGATCGGGTCAGCCATTTTGAGGAAATAATATAAAATGTGCTAAATCGGTACCACTCGAAGCAGTTCTTGACCATTACTACCCATACTATTACTATACGCTCGTCTAACAACGCATATATGGCGTTTTCCTAGTTTAGAACCATTTTATTGAATACAAATGCTTCCCAAGTCTCAATTTTTCGAGCTGCTGCATGTTTCCGAAAAAACCTCTGTCACTACAGATGTTTTCATTTCTATGCAACTATGATAATAGTATTTGGAAAAAAATTTGGGAAAAAATATCTTTTATATTCAATGTTACAATTCTTTTTATTTGTAACTCACATATCACACTAGAAATAACATTACTTTATTTTGACAGAATCATTGTGAAAGCAAGTATAATTGCATATTATTATCAAAAATGATTCTCTCAATTCTATTCTACAAGTGTGATAACATAACTTGAAACTTCCCTGACAAAAATAGGGAAAAAAATCCACATTTTGATTTTTTTTCCTTTTTCATCATGTCCCTAGTTACGTGGAATAACCCTAATGAGAATTATTACACAATGACGTCTGCTCTTCCAGACAAAAATAAATCTCCATAACAATCTCACGCCGTCTATTCATAGACAAAATACATGCAACTCAAATCTGATTACAAAACGAAAATAATAAAATACAGAATAAACCCAGTCATGTTGATAATATAACACCTGCAAGCGATGTTAATTGAAATTTAAGAGTCCATGGGACTCGATTTAGTGGAATATTAGTTTTTTGGTGATTTTTGGTTTTTGTGACTTTGCGGGTCTACAAATTTTACCTAATCTATGTAAACTTATGGATAAAAATCATTAAAAAAAAATTAGCGGTATGAGATATCAAAATTCTGGAAACAATTAAAGAAAAATATTTTCAATACCTTCAAGAAGGTGTGAAACCTGATTTACACGGGTCAAGGTTTCGATCAAGGGCTTGACATCAACCCTTGAGCTCAAGCCCTTGACTGAAGCATTGAGCAGGCAGTTACACGGATCAACCCTGCCATCAAGGCTTGACAGCCCACTGACGTCATAACAAATGTCAGCTGTTCAAGAAACGGCCATATTGAAATTTCTCCCGATTGGTCGGAGGAATCACATGACGCAGGGTCTTGCGCTACGAAAGATGCGCAGTATGATTAAAAGTGTCGTCTGATTGGCTGGTTTCGGTCAAGCTTGATCGGAAATAGAACATGTTCTAAACGGAAAGGTTGATGTCAACCCTGCACGGCAAGGGTTTTTCGATCAATGGTACTGTCTACACGAGTCAAGGGTTGATGTTGGAACCTTGATCAGTGTAACCCAGGCTTGCGTAAGAACTATTTATCTCCTAAAGTACAATTGTCAGGCGTATAGGTTGAAAATATATATTTTTGATCTATTAAAACCTGACAATTATGCGATATGGGATAAATAGTTATTACTTGAACCGTCTTGAAGGTATTGAGAATATCTGTTTTTCCTTGTTTTCAGAATTTTGATATCTCATACCGTTCATAAGTTATCATCAAAAAACTGATATTCCGCTAAATCAACTCCCATGGACTCTTAATCTTTTTCTTGTTTCAAAAGTGCATCTTGTGAAATTATTTTTATTTTCAAATGACGTGATTTTTTGATATATATTATACTCGCATTATCAACTGAAGCAGATTACAGTAAGGTGATGTTTCGATTGACCGTCTTATATATCAGTTAGCACAACCCATCGGGGGTGTCTAGTCGTCAATAAAATATGTTAATTTAAATTTAATGAGATGCACTTTGATGAAAATAGATGAGATTAGCGAATTTTTTATTTCCGGATTTCGGAATTGCATCAAGGAACATGACTGGACGAATCTGAATAGGATGCAATTTTCATTTGGATTAGTTTTTTATAATGTGTTTTAAGAATGATTACATTTTTTTTTTCTTTTATCGGAACTTGATGAAAAATAATTGTTAGTTTGGCGTTTCGAAGATTTCTATGCAACTCTTACGGAGCTTTGTCTGTGTTTTCTGTTTGTTTGTTTGTGGGAACTGTATAGGTCGCAGGGTTTGACTGATAGACATGAAGCTTTTTCTGTATACGCAAACTTATCCAACTTAGAACCCAATAGTTTTGGGTCAAATCTGTTCGACCATTTTTTAGAAACATCATCTCAAAGTTTCTGAAAACCCCATATGATTAGGCTGGAGGATGAAATTGAAAAAAAAAATCTCCTCAATATGATTCAAATTTCCCTGAAATGTAAACATTAATAAAAAACAATGAAAATAATGAACATTAATAGAAATTTGTGTCAAATTCAGGCTGCCGTTTCAAAGAAAATGATACAATAAATTTATTACATTGATAATATAGAAAATATAGAAATATTAGCTGAAAAAATGTTGCATTGTTAAATTCACGGCTCACTATAGATTCATTGTCATCGGATGAAGTTCATTTTATACATGACCAAGGTATGTAGAGTTTTTGATTAGGCTTCATATAGACATCTCGCTCATCGTACAACGCACATCCTGCGTTTGTCTAGTAAAAAATAATTGTTAGATGAGCGTTAGCGAAGATTTCCATCCTACTCTTATGGAACTTTGTCTGTGTGGTTTTTTTTAATGTTTGTTTGTTTTTTTGTAAGCACTGCACAGGTCGCAGGATTTGATCGATAGACATGAAACTTTTTCTGTATATACGCAAACTTATCCAACTTAGAACTGTTAGGTTTTGGAGTCAGAACGGTTGGACCATTTTTTCAAGAAACATCATCTCAGAGTTTCTAAACACCCCATAAGATGAAATATTGAGAAATAAAATCTTACCAATATAATTCAAATATTCCCTCAAATGTGAAAACGGAAGTGATCCACATAATTAAAAAATGTGTATGCAATTCGGACCAGCCGTTTCGAAGAAAATAATGCAATACATGTTCTATATTCATGGAATAGATATAGAAATAATAGCAGAAAAATATTGCAGGGAAGATTCACGGCTCCCTAGTTTCGTTGGTATCGAATGAAGTATATTTTATGTGATCAAGGTATGTAGAGTTTTGGATTTCACTTCATAGATATCTCGCTCATCTCACAACGCATATTCTGCGTTTGCCCAGTAAAGATGAATTTCTCAAATTTTATAAGCACCGTGCATGCATGAAAAAATGCATTTACGTGAAAACTTCACTCGATTTTCGAAAAACCGGTACGTCAACAAGTGGACTGATTTATGTATCTAATGTGTTGACATTATATCATTATGTAATACATAACATGTACATGATATCAACTTGAGTAGATTACAGCAAGGTGATGTGGTTTTGGAAAGTTGGTGATCTATTGTAGGTTTGGTGCCATCTTCTTACCTTGACATTAATTAGGTGAGACAAAAAGAAACAGAGGGCGACAGTGAGAGAGAGAGAGAGAGAGAGCAAATAGTGAGTGATATATATATATATATATATATATATATATATATATATATATATGTGAGAAAAATTATCATATTTAGAGGTATTCAAGTCGTTTTTGAAATATTTATTGAATGCTCGATATTTCGGCAACTATATATGGCTGCCTTCGTCAAAAGCAAAATTATTCAAATTGATGTATTTATATATATATATGTATATATATATATATATATAAATATATATATATATATATATATATATATATATATATAATATATTTATGATGTTGTAGATTTTCAAGGCAGTCATCATGTAGTATCATGTCTTTCACGCCAAAATTCTCCCTTTTTTGAAAGCTTCATACATATATTCATATATATATATATATATATATATATATATATATATATATATATATATATATATATTCATATATTGAACTTCTTGGATACGATCCAATATCGAGAAATGTGGGAATATCGAGAAACGATACTTTCATGACATGGCTGAAACATCTCACATATATATATATATATATATATATATATTCACCAATATATTTTCATCATCTAAGGCGTGTAGTTTTTCAACAATTCACATCTCGAAATTTTATTAGTGAAACGTTTTAAAAACGTATATTTTCACTCTCCTAATTGTTTGTTTACAGGCACAGTTCAAGATAATATTCTGATCTGTTTATTGTTCAAATATCACCTTTTCTCAGAACGGCTCGCAGTGTTTCTTCTTAAGAGTCCATGGGAGTCGATCTACACTCTTGATGAGGTGGTTGTGCGAATAATAACTAAACTTTTGGTGTATTCGAATTATCTAACAACTAGGAAAACGCCATATGCGTTGTTAGACGAGCGGATAGTAATAGTATGGGTAGTAATGTTTAAGAACTGCTTCGAGTGGTACCAATTTAGCACATTTTATTTTTTTTCTTCAAAATGGCCCACCCGATCAACCTGAAAATTTTTAGAAATGTGTATCAAAATGTAATTCAACTTCACGCGAAATTTCATTTTTTCGGAAAAAAAACATATTTTTTTTCCGTCATGTTATTCTAATGGGTATTTTTGAAATTTCTAAAATTCATAAAAAATAAAGTTACCCCCCGATATTGCCACAAAACTATACAGATCTAAGTTAGATGAGGAACCATATTGATTAAAAGTTTCAAGTTTATAGCTGTAGCCGTTTGACCTGTTGCGAACCGACAAAAAAACATGAATAAACAAAAAAAAAAAAAAAAACGAACACCAATTTTTTTAGTGAGTCAAATTGAATCCTCGCTAAAGCTCGTCTTATAACCAAAATTTTGTTGAGGAACAAACATAAAAGAAGAGAAGCGCTGGAAGATTATCAGGAACGATAAGGATGTGGTTGAAAAAGTTATAGAAAGACCTAGTAAAATGATTGAGGAAATGGGATTGGAAAATTTGGCGAAACGGAGACAAATAGAAAGAATGTGCAATTTTGTTAGTCAAGAATGAATACAGGATGGGATGAATTAAGCAATAGAATTGGAAAGGGATTACAAAGAAGTACAAGGGGAGGTGTAAGAATGGAAGTGGAAAAGGTCGATAGAGAAGTAGATAAATATGGATTCATTCAAAGAAGGACGTGGGAATGGAATCAATTCGAAGAATATACAATGAATATAAAGATGATCGGTGATTCAAAAAGAGAATTAAGAAAAAAATAAAAGAGTATATAATTTTATCGAGTATGTTTTATTGTAATTTCATGATAGTAATCATTATTTTATTCTGCTGACAAGCTGCTATTGTAGCTCAGCGGAATTTATATTTTCTACAATTCCTGTTTTTTTTGGTAAAAAAAATGGATAAAAAAATCACCTGTATTAAGAACAGTCTGTAATGAGTACATAAAATAACCAACTAGATGAATGGTTCGAGATATCGAATTTCTGAAAACAAGCAAACACAGATATTTTCAACACCTGTGGTGTGAGTCATAACTATTCATCTCAAATCACTCAATTGTCACGCGTATACATTTAAAAATACACATTCTCATACGTAAACACCTGGTAATTAAGCCATATAAGATAAATATCTATCACTCACACCATCTTGAAGGTACTAGAAATATCTGTGTTTCCTTGTTTTCAGAATTTCGATATCTCATACCATTCAAAAGTTATCACCAAAAACCTGATATTCCGCTAAATCAACTCCCGTGGACTCTTAACCAAATAACTTCCAATCACTAACATGTAATTAGGCTTCAACTTGTGGATTGAATGCAACTCTTGAATTCGAGGAACCGGATACGAAAGTTTTCAAACACATCAACTCATTACTGGTAAATTATTCTTGTTATATAATGCTATTAGTTCCGGGGTTGGACAGCAAGTATTTGTTTTAGCAAAAACGTGAAGCGTTATGCTGAAAATAAAAATACTAATTCATTTACTAATGAGGAAAGAAATATGAATGTTTGAAAGAAGACCGGATTTATTTACCTTACTCAAGTGAATTTTGAGTAACAAAGCCAAGAAGATTCGGAAGAAAAGACGATGGGGAATGAAAATGAAGAGATATATGGAGAAAGAAGATTGAAAACCTTCGCAGGGTCGACATGAAACTTTTTCTATATACGCAAACTCATCCAACTTAGAACTGTATAGTTTTTGGGACAAATCGGTTGGACCATTTTTGAGAAACATCATCTCAAAGTTCCTAAAAACCCCATAAGATTAGGCTGAACGGAAAAAATTGAGAAATAAAATCTTACCAATATAATTCAAATTTTCCTCGAATGTAAACACAAAAATAGTTCACATTATCAGAAATGTGTATGCCATTCTGACCAGCCATTCCTAAGAGAAAAATATAATACATGTTCTTTATTCATCGAATATAATTATAGAAATAATAGCAGAAAAATGTTGCGGTGATAGATCCACGGCTCCTTAGATTCGTTGGTATCGAATGAAGTATTTTTATATGATCATGGTGTGTAGAGTTTTAGATTTTACTCTATAGATATCTCGCTCATCACACAACGCACATTCTGCGTTTGCCTAGTTCTAATTTTCATATGGGATATGAATAGCCCACTCAAATTAGATTTATTAGGCTACTTCAAGCATAAATATCTGAATTGATTTAATGCAGTCAAACATCTAACTAGGTCAGCGTGAATTTTACAACTAATAAGGAAACGGAACTAAAATTAAAAACTATTTACATGGCACCATCCTCTTCATAACTATCATTATATAATATAATTATATTTATTCATAAGTCGTTTAGTATTATACCAATACAACTAATTATAATCAACACATTAAAGGCACTAATGACCAAGTTATTCAGACAACATATATAAAAAACCTTTATTGGTTCCTGGCTTATCGAAAAGTTTACAGGGTAATAATCAATATTAAATATAATTTTTTAAATATGAAATATAGTTGAATAAGTGAGAAATTGAAATTGAAAATTGAAATGAATTATAATAACAGTATGCTTAAAAAAATAATACCAATGATAAAATATAATACTCATGATAAAAATTGAAATATTTTAGGTTTTTACAAATGAAAAAAAATGGAAAGAGATAATTAATTATTAAAAAAAAAATAAAAAAATTCTACAGATGATTTCTCAAAATATTGATAGAACCTCTTAAAGCTAAAACTACAATATCAAAAATAAGTTCTTTCTTGAAACCTAAACCCTTATTACTGTGCGAACATTTCCTTCCGTTATCCCACTAACACACATACTATAGGTAGCCCGACTGGCTCAATAAGTCAAAGCTATGTTCTAGAAACTAAATTTGAATCTATCCTATGGGTACGAATTCCACATTTACTATTATTGCGATAGTTACTACCAGGCAAACGCAGAATATGCGTTGTACGATGAGCGAGATATCTATAAAGTGAAATCTAAAACTCTACACACCTTGATCAAATGAAATATACTTCATTCGATACTGATGAATCTAGGGAGCCGTGGATCTATCACTGCAACATTTTTTTGCTATTATTTCTATCTATTTGATGAATAAAGAACATGTATTACATTATTTTCTTCGAGACGGCTGGTCCGAACTGCATAGGCCTACAAATTTTCAATGATGTGCATTATTTTCGTGTTAACATTCGAGGAAAATTTGAATTATATTGGTGAGATTTTATTTCTCAATTTTTTTCCACTCAGACTAATCTCATGGGGTTTTTAGAAACTTTGAAATAATGTTTCTCAAAAATGGTTCCACCGATTGGACCCAAAAACCATCTTCTAAGTTGGATAAGTTTGCGTATACAAAAAAAGCTTCATGTCGATCGGTCAAAACCTGCGACCTGTTATGCAGAACTTACAAACAAACAAACAAAATTACAGACAAAGGTCCGTAAGAGTTGGGTGGAAATCTTCGCTCATCGCTCATCTAAAAGCTCATCTGAAAGAAAGGATGACAGAGAGATTAAATATTTATTCTGTTATTATTTCTATCTACTCGGTAAATGAAGTTACAGATTTATAATACGAACAAATTATTTCAGCTGAATGCGTGAACTGTCTTGTCATGTTTGGAAATGGAAAAATATCATAATTCAATTCGAACTTGAAAACCATGACATGACGTCATCAGCCACTATTAGTCTCGTCTTTCTGTTAAAACCCAACCAATCAGAACGTATCTTTATGTTGATAAACAAATGACAACTACGCACGAAATAAACAATCATTTTAACATTAGTACTTTTTTTGAGAGATGTTTATCAAATCATTTTCTTCTTACTTTTTGTATCTGTTTTTTATTTATTTTTTCGAGAACACAAATTGTGGTTGGAAATGTACAGAAATAGTAATGAGTGGACTGCTCTCTCTCTCTCTCTCTCTCTCTCTCTCTCTCTCTCTCTCTCTCTCTCTCTCTCTCTCTCTCTCTCTCTCTCTCTCTCTCTCCTTCTCTCTCTCTCTCTCTCTCTCTCTCTCTCTCTCTCTTTCTGTGATCCAATCCCGCTGTTGTTACATCATAAAGAAATAACACAACTTCATGATATCTGAAAAAAAATGTTTTTTGAAAGCTAAAGAAAATGAAGAATACACTGAAGAATACATCTTTGATAATTAATGAGTTTTTCCAATAATAAATAAAGTTATTTACGACAGTTCACCGTATTGAAATCAATAGTGTAAAAAATGCGAAATGTGGAACATAAAGAACAAATCAAGTGAATTCATTAATGAATGTATACATTAAGAAGTTAAGCTATATATAAATCTTTATTGAAGACTATGTCATGGTATACACGATTGCCGTTCAACACATAATAATAAACAAATGGAAAATTAATGAAGTAGAAAAAACACACAATCATAATAAATTCCACATTAAATTTGACATAAAATTATGGTAGAAAATAATAAAAGAGTAATAAACAGTAGGCCTAATATGGAAAAGTATTAGTATAAACAATAATATTAAAAAAATAATAAAATAATACAAAAAAGACGAATAATTATGCTACGAATGTAAGTTAGATGAGCGTTAGCAAGGATTTCCATCCAACTCTTACGAAGCTTTGTTTGTCTGTTTGTTTGTGGGCACTGCACAGGTCGCAGGGTTTGACCGATCGACATGACACTCTTTATGTGTACTTAAACCTATCCAACTTGGAACTGTGTAGTTTTTGGGTCAAATCTGTTGAACCATTTTTCAGAAACATCATCTCAAAGTTTCTAAAACCTCATAAGATTAGGCTGAGCGGAAAAAGTTGATAAATAAAATCTCACCAATATAATTCAAATTTTCCTCAAATCTGAATACGAGAATGATACACATTTTCGAATGTTATCCTCAAAAAACTGATATTCCGCTAAATTGACTTGCTGTGATGTTCACCATAGAAGAATTCAGCGGTTAAAATGTGCGTATATTTTATTCAAATCAAATAATTGATTTTCTTAATAAACCATGATGTCAAGTGAGCACATATGAAGAAGATCCAGTATATCACCAATGCTTGTATGTCACCAATTTATTAGTGACACTTGTTGCTCACATTTAATAGTTCCTTGATTGATTTTTTAATTGCTTTCATTGATGTGTGAAAAAGTACATTAAAAATGCGTTTTCTTCGTTATTTCACATCCGATTGTTCCATAAATCGCTTAAAATATGTATGATGGTTCTTTCCACATTCAGTATAAATTTGAGAGCTTTCGGAAAATTTTGGTTTTCCAGGTATTCTCCCCCGGCCTATTCTCATGGGGAATTTCCATACTTTCCAATTCTTTTCCGGAAAAACCGTTCGAATGATTTTTCTGAAAAACAATCCCAATCTATTCTGGTATAACACCAATTTGGAAAAAAAGTTTCGAGTTGATTGAATTTTTTCCTGACCTGTATGCCGCGTACAAAATTACACAAAAAAAAAAAAAAAAAAATGTAATTTTTCAGTGTATGGAATGAAAATCTTCGCTACGCTCACATAAATATTTTTTTTCCGTATAAACCCTATTGTCATGTGACCACATATGAAAAAGATCCAGTATATCACCAATGCTTTTATGGACCGGAAAAATATGTCTTATATTATGTTTATAAATCAATACCAATCAATAATAACGAGAATAAAGCTCACTATTACATGTACCTGTAAAACAGAACAACATTTAATAAAAACACACTAATAATAATCTAAAATAGAAATCAAATATTCCAACAACTTTCAAAAATACATTCAAAATTAACACTAATTGCATTTATTGAATCTTGCATTCAACCTTGATTACATCCTCATCATTTCCCTGTTCCCTTAATCCTAACTCGAAACCCACAACAAATAATGTTATTACATATAGAAAACAACCGTTCGGTCCCTTCATTACAAACTGAAATTATTTACAGTATTATTGAATGTCCGGAACATCCGTATAATAGTGTTGACTGAAATGAGAGACGGTAGGTCGGAGCCGTCAAATGTCATGCGATGGCCCACGGTATCATAACTTGCAAATATTTACAGTACAATCGAATTTCTCTTTTAATAGTAATTGTGTTTTGACGCATGCGTGGTATGATCACATGATGGTACAGGGAGGGAATTAGATAGTTGCATGATGTCTGGGGAACCATCTTGAAATGATCAAAATATATGTGTTTCCACTTTATTAGGCAGAAACAGAATTAATGTGCGTTGTGTGATGAGCAGGATGTCTATAAAGAATAATCGAAAAATCTACACACCTTGACGGATATGAAATATACTTCATTCGATACAAACAAATCTAGGGAGCAGAGAATATTGATCACTGCAGCATTTTTCTGCTATTATATCTATTTATTCGATGAATAAAAAACTTTCATTACATTTTTTTTTTAAACGGCTAGTCCGAATTGCATACATTTTGTTTTTATGTGTATCATTTTTGTGTTCCATTGAAGGAAAATTTTAATCATATTGGAGAGATTTTTTTTCAAATTTTTTCCGCCCAGCCAAATCTTATGAGTTTTTAGAAACTTTAAGTTGATGTTTCTAAAAAATTGTTCAACAGATTTGACCCAAAAACTATACAGTTCTGAGTTGGATAAGTTGACTTTTACAAAAAAAGTTTCATGTCGATCGGAGAAATCCTGCGACCTGTGCAGTGCCCACAAACAAACAGAAAACGAATAAACACGAGTAAGAGTAAGAGATCGTGAAAGCAGGATGGAAACCAAGATGCATTGAGGGTTGCGTTGGTAGGCCGGCAAACCAACGCAACCCTCAATGCATCTTGATGGAAACCTTCGCTATCATTCATCTAACTAGGCAAACGCGGAATGTGCGTTGTAAGATGAGCGAAACTCTACCTTGATCATATAAAATGAACTTCATCCGATGCCAATGGATCTAGGAAGCCGTGAATTTAACAATGCAGTTTTTCCCCACTAATATATCCATCTTTTCCATGAATAAAAAACATGTATGTATCAAATTATTTTCTTCGAAACGGCTGGTTCGAATTACACGTCAATTTTTATCAATCTGTATTATTTCTGTGTTCACATTTGAGGAAAATTTGAATTATATTGGAGGGATTTTATTTTTCAATTTATTCTGCCCAGCCTAATCTTATGGGGTTTATGGAAACTTTGAAATGATGTTTCTCAAAAATGGTCTAACCGATTTGACCCTAAAACTATACAGTTCCAAGTTGGATGAGTTTGCGCTAAAAAAAAGTTTCATGTCGATCGGTCAAACCCTGCGACCTGTGCAGTGCCCACAAACAAACAAACAAACACACAGACAAAGCTCCGTGAGAGTTGCAAGGAAATCTTCGCTAACGCTCATGGAATTGGAATTTCGATATCTCATACCGTGGAAAAGTTATCACAAAATAACTGATATTTCATTAAATCAACTCTAAAGAACTAATAAACACGAAGGTTGAATAATATACGAATATCGAGTGGAAAATTCCTACAGTTAATTCAACTAAAAAACTAATGTAATTCTTGTGGTTCTATCACTTTTATTTTCTGGAATCATTCCGATAGATTATTACTTAGTTATTCAGCTGTAGCCTAGTGAATGGCTGACGTCAGCCAATGGTACATGATAAGTATATACATTATTTAGGACGTCGTCTACTGATGACTAAGATATATTGGCGTTTGTAGAATTACACATCTGGAGAATCATTCATCATTCATTGTTTCTGTTTGTTTGTGGGCACTGCACAGGTCGCAGGGTTTGACTGATCGACATGAAACTTTGTTTTATACGCAAACTTATCCAACTTAGAACCCCATAGTTTTTTGGTCAAATCGGTTGTACCATTTTTTAGAAACATAATGTAGAAGTTTCTGAAAACCCCATAATATTAGGTCGGGCAGAAACAAATGAAAAATAAAATCTCTCCGATATAATTCAAATTTCCCTCAAATGTAAACATGGAAATGATACACATAATTGAAAATTTGTATGCAACTCTGACCAGCCGTTTCAAAGAAAATAATGTGATACATGTTCTTCATTCATCGAATAGATAGAAATAATAGCAGAAAAATGTTGCATTGTTAATTCACGGCTCTCTAGATTCGTTGGTATCGAATGAAGTTCATTTTATATGATCAAGGTGTGTAGAATTTCAGATTTTACTTTCTGGATATCTCGGTCATCGTACAACGTTTGCTCATCGTTTGCCTAGTAGAGTTACACATGTATAGAATTATTCATCATTCCTTGACGCCAATAGATCGTAGGATAATACATGTACATAGAAAAGCATTGATGATAATTCTCCTTTCAATTCTACGTCAAACCACTAGTTGAATTTGTTTGAATATCACTAGGCAAACGCAGAATATGCGTTGTACGATGAGCGAGATATCTATTAGGTGAAATCTGAAACTCTACACACATTGATCATATAAAATATACTTCATTCGATACCAACGAATCTAGGGAGCCGTGGATTCATCACTGCAACATTTTTCTGCTATCATTTCTATCTATTCGATGAATAAAGAACATGTATTAGTGAGATTTCATTATTTTCTTAGAAACGGCTGGTTCGAATTGCATACAAATTTTTTATTTTGTGTATCACTTCCGTTTTTACATTTGAGGAAAATTTGAATTATATTCATGAGATTTTATTCTTCAATTATTTCCGCTCAGCCCAATCTTATGGAGTTTTTAGAAACTTAGAGATGATGTTTCTGAAATATGGTCCAACCGATTTGGCCCCAAAACTATACAGTTCCAAGTTGGATGAGTTTGCGTTTACACAAGAAGATTCATGTCGATCGGTCAAACCCTGCGACCTGTGCAGTGCTTACAAACAAAGAAACAAACAAGACACAGACAAAGCTTCGTAAGAGTTGGGCGGATATCTTCGCTAACGCTCATCTAATTAAAATTCTATAAAAAGTATTGAATATCATGATGACGATGTACGAATGAGATTATTATGTGAAGAATTGAATTATATCATAAAATATAGCATTAGGTTTTTATGAGAAATATGTCAATAATAGAATCTACAATATTATAATGTGGTAGAAACGGTTCAGAATGATTCGGCAGAATTGTATATATATATATATATATATATATATATATATATATATATATATATATATATATATATATATATATATTTCTATATATATATATATATATATTTATATATATATATGTATATATATTATATATATTCATATATATATATATATATATATATATATATATATATATATATATATATATATATATATATACCTATATATATATTTATATATATATATATATATATATATATATATATATATATATATATATATAGAGAGAGAGAGAGAGAGAGAGAGAGAGAGAGATAGAGAGAGAGAGAGAGAGAGAGATTTATATATATATATATATATATATATATATATATACCCTCATTCATCGCAATTTAACGATCCATTTAAGTTTTTTATCACCTGTCAATCACCAATCTCATATAAATTACCAATGACCTGTGACCTGTATTTGGCCTTGACCCCTACAAGTGAATCACCTGTTGTTGCATCTCTTCTCACAGCGTGTAATCTTTTAATTGATAGCGTATAATGACGGCTCGGATCACCCGTGTGTTAGTGGTGAGGAATAAGCGAGACGGCCGATCGATAGGGAGCTCCAGTCTCGTGGATGCAAATGAAGTGATTATATTATTCTGTAATATTATTATGAAGTCGGTAAAGAAGTAGCTGGTTGAATTAATAGATGGAAGACTGCCTTATCGACATGGATATAGATATGTGATGATATTAATTATACCTATATATTTTTTTGAATATTTATATAATTAAATTCATATATATATATATATATATATATATATATATATATATATATATATATATATATTTATATACCGTATATATATATACACACTTTTATATATATATCATATATATATATATATATATATATATATATATATATATATATATATATATATATATATATATATACAGAGAGAGAGAGAGAGAGAGAGAGAGATTCGTGATCAGTGAAAACGTTCAACAATTTTCGTTGTTTTTGAAAATAATCCAGCTGTTTAATTTGGATAAAAATGCATTTCCACCTAAATTCTGCAAAAAAATACTCAATCAATCATTGTAAATCAACTATTCCATCAATAGCATTGATGAATAAAGTCACTACGTGGTCACTCTGTGCACCAGTTAGGACTGATCTCAATGTTTGCGCTATTTATATACAAAATTAATATATATTTAAATATAATGGTATTTCCTTGATTTATGTGACCCCGCGCCTTGACAGTAGAGCAACCCAACTTACATTACTGAGTTGCTGGGCGTTGTTCTATGCTGTTGAATAATTAATATCCAAAATAGCACGTTTAAAGTATTTATTAGTAGTAAATGAAGATACACGTTTACAAAGGTTCAACATGTCGTCGCCATGTTTTAGTAACTAACGATTACACCACATTGCATCACTTCTTACGCGATACAGCGTTACCAACATTATCAACATATATGACACCTTCCCACTTGAATTGAAAGTTTAAACTTAGTTCACTAGTGTCATAGTATAATAAGGCGACTATTCATCTTAATACAATTGATTACACAATTATTACAAATAATTGATACGAAGATTACATTTTAACAATTACACAATACTTACAGATTTATGATACAATAATCTGTTCTGGTTTCAAAAAACATGATTGTTACGACATAAAACACACTAGTTATAGTTGTGATGTCTTATTCTAAGTATCTCGATGGCTTGTGGATTACACGTCCAGATCGAGTTCTGATTACAACTTGGTCATCAGCTGTTGAAAGTGGGTCATTCACATGAACTGGATCAGCTGGAACTTCTGGATAAGTCTCAAGGCCTTTGCCCGTGACGTATGCTAGCTCAGGGTCAAGACTGTTTGTCATTGGACAGTCTGTTGCAATGGTAGTAGGATTGGGGGACTTTTTCAAGAAACGCCGATTTCGACGATACAGTCTACCTTGCTCATCCTGCACAATGTAAGACCTAGGAGTTTCACAATGGTCTTTCACAACTCCAGGTTGCCATATGTTACCTTTGAGAATTATAATATTATCATCTTTAACTAAAGGTTTCAACGGTTTTGAGCTGTTATCAAAGTACTGTTTTGAAGCAATTGTTTATCAGTCAATTTAATTTTGACATTTTCACCAATTTCTGGTTCTAGTAGTTTTTGTGAAATGGGAAGTTTTGTTTTAATTCTGTGATTAAACAACATTTGGGCTGGAGATAGACCTATACCTTTAATAGGAGTGCTCCTATACTCTAACAAGCCAATGTATGGGTCTTTCCCATCTTCAGTTGACTTACGTAGTATATTTTTAACAATTCCTACAGCTCTTTCAGACATGCCATTAGACTGTGGAAAAAGAGGACTTGACGTTGTAGATACAAAGTTCCACTCATTACAAAACTGTTTGAACTCACGGCTAGAGTACGGCACGTTATCACTCACTAATTTATCGGGTATTCCGAATCGTGCAAACATTGATTTTAATCGAGAAATGACTGTAGATGCGGTTTTATCTTTGATTTGACAAAGTTCTATCCACTTACTGTAGTAATCTACAACAACCAAGTAATCGTTATTACCAAATTCAAGGATGTCGGAACCAAGAGTCTCCCACGCTCGATTAGGAATCGGATGTGGCATAAGAGGTTCTTTCGTTTGTTTACGACCAAATTTTGACAAGTTTTACATTTCGCGATATAGTTTTCTATTTCGTTTGACATTCCAGGCCAATACAAACATTCGCGAGCTCGTGCTTTACATCTTTCAATGCCCGAGTGACCTTCATGTATAACTTTCAACAATATCTGAAATGACAATAAAATTTGGAGAATAATAAAAAGTATCGGGCTAATATGGGAGTATAAGTATAACAGTAATATTAGAAAGATAAATAAACAAAAAGACGAAATTTGCTGTGAATGTAGTAGATGACGTCAGAGAAGATTCCAGCACTCTTACGGAACTTTGTCTGGTTTTAATTTGCTTTGTTTGTTTGTAAGCACTGCACAGGTCGCAGGGTTTGACCGATCGACATGAAACTCTTTCTGTATACGCACACTTATCCAACTTAGTTAACCCTCTATTTTTTGGGTCAAATCGGTTGGACCATTTTTGAGAAACATCATCTCAAATATTCTGAACCCCATAAGACTAGACTGATAGGAAAAAATTGAAAAATAAAATCTCACCGATATAATTCGAATTTTCCTCAATCTGAATACGAGAATGATACACATTTTCAAAAGTTATCATCAAAAAACTGATATTCCGCTAAATTGACTTGCTGTGATGTTGACTGTGGAAGAATTCAGCGGTTAAATTTTACGTAGATTTTATTCAAATTGAATATTTAATTTCTGAATAAACCATAATGTCATGTGACCACATATGAAAAAGATCCAGTATATCACCAATGCTTGTATAGACCGGAAAATAATGTCTTATATTAGTTTATAAATCAATACCAATCAATAATAATGAGAATAAAGCTCACTATTTCATGTACCTGTGAAACAGAACAACATTTAATAAAAACACACTAATAATAATCTAAAATAGAAATCAATATTTCAACAACTTTCAAAAATACATTCAAAATTAACACTAATTGCATTTATTGAATCTTGCATTCAACCTTGATTACATCCTCATCATTTCCCTGTTCCCCCAATCTCAACTCGAAACCTACAACAATAATGTTATATATATAGAAAACACCCGTTCGGTCCCTTCATTAAAAACTGAAATGATTTACAGTATTATTGAATGCTCGGAACATCCGTATAATAGTGTTGACTGAAATGAGAGACGGTAGGTTGGAGCCGTCAAATGTCATGCGATGGCCCACGGTATCATAACTTGCAAATATTTACAGTACAATCGAATTTCTCTTTTAATAGTAATTGTGTTTTGACGCATGCGTAATATGATCACATGATGGTACAGGGAGAGAATTAATAGTTGCATGATGTCCCGGGGAACCATCTTGAAATGATCAAAATATATGTGTTTCCACTTTACTAGGAAAACGCCGTATGCGTTGTTAGACGAGCGGATAGTAATAGTATAGGTAGTAATGGTTAAGAACTGCTTCGAGTGGTACCAATTTAGCACATTTTATGTTTTTTTCTTCAAAATGGCTGACCCGACCAAGCTGAAAATTCTCAGAAATGTGTATCAAAATGTAGTTCAACTTCACGCGAAATTTCATTTTTTTGGAAACATAAAAATAATTCCTTTTTTTCCGTCATGTTATTCTAATGGGTATTTTTTAAATTTCTAAAATTCATTAAAAAAAAGTTACCCCCCGATAATGCCACGAAACTATACAGATCTAAGTTAGATGAGGAACCATATTGAAAAAAAGTTGAAGTTGATAACTGTAGCCGTTTGACCTGTGGAGAACCAACCAAAAAACACATAAGAAAAAAAACATAAAAACGAACACCATTTTTTTCCAGTATGTCAATTTGAATCCTCGCTAAAGCTCGTCTAATTAGGCAGAAGCAGAATATGCGTTGTGTGATGAGCAGGATGCCTATAAAGAATAATCGAAAAATCTACACACCTTGACGGATATGAAATATACTTCATTCGATACAAACTAATCCAAGGTGACGTGGATTTATCACTGCATATTTTCTGCTATTATATATATTTATTCGATGAATAAAAAACCTTCATTACAATATTTTCTTAAAAACGCTGGTCCGAATTGCATACCTTTTGTTTTTTTTGTATCATTTTTGTGTTCCATTAAAGGAAAATTTTGATCATATGAGAGACTTTTTGATTTTTTCGCCCAGCCAATTGATATGTTAACAATTTAGTATTTGAAAATACTCCACTGTTTAATTTGGAAAAATAAAAATGCATATCCACTAAAGGGGTTCGACATGAAACCATACCTCAAGTCAATCACTTATGTAAAAATCAACTATTCCATTAATAGCAAATCGATGAATAAAGTCACGACGTGGCCACTCTGTGCACCATTAGGACTGATCTCAAGTTTGCGGTATTATATACTAAATTTAATATATTTAAAATAATGGTATTCCTTGAGTATGTGACTCCGCGCCTTGACAGTAGAGCAACCAATTTAAACATTACTGAGTTGCTGGGCGCCAGATTATTACGGGGGTTTGGTATGCCTTCATGTTCGCCACAACCCGACGCCAACTTCATTCACACACGGGAATATTGGGCGTAATACCAAACGCATACATTCGTAGTCGTCTTGTAAAGGGGATAATAGACGGGAGAATTAATCTAGAAACGCTAGATTCTAGGAACAGTGTTGGAGTAAGTGTTATTATTCGAATAGGGCATAGGCCTTTAGCCGACAGGCCACCTAGGTCAGGTAGGCAGGCCTAGTCCTAGCCCTAGGCCTATCATCGAGTTTGTAACTAGGTCCAGTCATTGAATTTATAGGGTCTAGGCCTAGTCATTGATTTTGTATTCAAGTTACAATTTAAAATGGCTCAGTCAATACCATAAGCCTAGGCCTATTTCTAGACTAGGTCACTATATTTTTCAGAAAAAGTTGCGGGAGTTTGAGAATTGTTGGTTTATATAGTTTTTAAACTCACTTGAATCTGATGGTTTTGCATGTTGTTGGGAGGGGAGTGCTGGAGGGAGTGATTTTGTGGTTAGGTTAGGGTAGGTAGATTGATGCCATTGTTGGGGAGGGGGGGTGGTATATGTTGGTTAGGTTAGTAAGGGAGGTTGGGGAAAAAAAACACAAATAGGCGTGCTCAGTGTCTCAGTAATTTTACCGTTTTAGAATCTGTATGTCTCGGGCATCTAAGCCCAAGCGTATTGTCAAGGCTGACGGGCTCTGTTAACGATGCCATAGGCCATATTCTAAACTTTCTGGTAAGCGGTAGTGACTATCTCTTTTGAACGAACTTGGAGTTTACTGGGCCTATTGAGCCGTCCGTATGTGCAATCCAATTCTTTGCGCTATTTCGGTTAGTCCAACCTTGAGCTGTAAACCGTAGCAGCTTATAATACCGTGTAACCCAACTCTCACTAGAACATTCGATAGATATTGAGAAACTGAAGCAACAGACATGACCAATGAAGCTTCCAAACCGATCTAATTTGCTTTTTTGTTGCTTCGTCTTCTAGCTTGATCGTGAAGAATAGCGGCAGGATGGAAAAGGATCCGCTAGCCCTGGTGAAAGAGGAGGGAGATGATATGTTTGCTGTGATAAAGCAAGAAACGTTGGATCCACCAGCCACTTGGACAGAGGAGACAGATCACACGGACATGTTGATGAAGAACGAAGCTTGGGATGAATTTGTAACAGGTAACGTATCTTGTACCGTCAATACCGTAATCCAGTAAGAGTAAGTAAGCTTCTATATTAGTGACGTAAGTGGCATCTCACTTTCTCACTCACTATTTTTCTCTGACAGTTGCAATCATGAAGAATTGCACAATAAAGATATTAAACCAAAACATGTATATCAGTTCTCGTGAATGTCTAGGCCTTCCTGATTGGTTGTTGTTGTACGACGATTTTGTTCAAGAGAGTCCTCGACCGCTAGTATTGTTGAACCCAGCAGCTTACCTCGCCTGCGGGATACTTCACAATGACCGGGAAAAATAATAATGAAAATGTTTTTATTCTCAATTTAACAAGTTCAATACATACAAACATGTAGGGCCTATAGCCAAGAAAACAAAATAATATGAATAGGGCCTATATCGCTGAAACAAAAAATGTAATATTACTAAATGATAAAGTTTTCCTTGTATAAATTGAGAAGTCCGCATAAGAGCGTGTGCTCTTGTGTGTGGACAGGCATTTTTAAATAAGCATCATGATTTTTCAAGATGAAAAAACACCTTGTACTGGTGGCGTTGCCAAGTGGAAGTGTTGTATAATATGGTTGATTTTATGTTTTCTATTGAATTGCGGCGCTTGATTTGTTCCTTTGTTCATTCATCTATAGGCCCCGTTATAAAGGTGTAACACGCACTGTACCGGTACTGATGACTATGATGTATAGCACGGTGAATGATATGAGATGATGGGAAGTTATTTTATTAGGTCTTTTTTGGATGGTGGGAAGGAGACGGTCGTGGCCTGTTGTTAAAGAAACTTGTTAGTAATAACCTGAAAGATTTTTGTATAGTATTTTTTTATATTTCTTGATACATATTACCAGTCCCCATATCGATACGTCAATAATTGTGTCCTGGACATGGTCAACAATGGTCATAGTATGTTTCATTGTAGTAGATGAGATTATCAATTGAAATACTTGATCCTAGATGAAAAAATTCATTTTTTTTCTGTATTGATCAATTATGATGGATTACGATAAGGAAATGCCAAGACGAAGGCAGTGAGGAATGTATCGAGCCATTTCTGATATAGATATAAAAAAAAACAATTAACTACGGTAATATTTCTTAGGGTTGCAATCGATCAAGAAAACGTAAACGATCCGACATGTGCTATATCAAAAATCGATCAAGAATATTAAATTTTGGGAATTCCATTCGATATCGAATATCATTCAAAATATTTTAAGGTCTGAATCATGTTGGACATGTTCATTTAGTCGTCGGTAATCTCTTTGCAAGGCGTAGTGATAATCTACTTTTACATTGTGATAAACATAATATTATGAAGTATTATTTTTATTAAAAATCTATCGTTTCAATGAAAGATACCACTCATTAGTTGACGTCCAATTTGTACACATATATATATATATATATATATATATATACAGTACAACCTTGATAGTACGACGTTCAGGGGCGACGGTTAAATCGTCGTATTATCGCGATCGTCGTTATAAATGAAATTTATCCCTTTTTTTTTAATTATAGGAAGATGAAGGATTTAGGAAAATTAATTACAATAAGATACTGTATTGTTGTCAACAATTGACATTTATGTTGTAGTCAGTACAGTTATAATATAACAATAATTATTATTATGTATTAGTTTTGTCAGCGGGTAGGATTTTCCCTACCGGCGGGCTGGAGAGAGCAGAGCGCGTGAGGCGAGTCGTGAGCTTGAGCTTGACTGCATCTTTGCAACGAAGTGTAGGCCTACATATTATTATTGCTTGTTACTTTTTGCAATTAATTCGTCGTAGTAATTGCATTTTTGATACTGTGGGGACCATTTTAATCGTCGCATTATCGTGATCGTCGTTATAATGAGCGTCGTACTAACAAAATAAAATAACATTGAGTCTTATGGGGATTGGCCGGGACTATCTCAAAACGACGTTCTATCGCGATCGTCGTTGTATCGAGCGTCGTACTATCAAGGTTGTACTGTATATATATAATATATATATATATATATATATATATATATATATATATATATATTATTTTTTTATTATTCATATTCAGTTGGCCGACACACTGCATGTACTGATGGCCAAGATCTATTGGCGTCGGTGAATGATGAATGAGTGATGGGATGATGAGATGGAAGGTTATTTTGTTAGGTCTATTTTGATAGTGGGAAGGAGTCCGTCAGTCGTGGCCTGTTGTTAAGAAGCCATCCTGTTATTGACCCGAACGATAGAGGGAAACAACGAAAAACCCCTGGTAGGATGATCGATTGTGGCGGGAATCGAACCCTGGTCTCCAAATTGACGTTTTAGTGTCTAAATAGTTACATATTTACTAGTGATGCCTTCGGGTAACAAATTAGGAACCGGGTACCCGCCGAAATTACCCGGTATTACCCGGGTAATTCAAAAACTAAATAAAACTAAAAACTATATGACCATATGCTTCTCAGTTATCGGTAAAGAATAGTATTTTGCATGGCAACTAGAGAGCGGTTGACAGGAGAGGGATTCAGTACACTGCACGAGTGACCACAGATAACGGAAGGTGGTGCGACTAGATTTGACGAGCGCATTATGACAAGTTGAGGGAGGTCTGGGAAGGAAGGTGAAAAAACTTATGTAGAATGCGAAGTTGAATTTCTATCGGTAGCTTGAGTGATTTATAAAAGTTATTTTCTATATTATAGGTACTGGTTAGCACAATTACCCAGAAGCTAGACGGGTACCCGGGTAACAGAATATTACCCGGGTAATGCATTACCCAAACCCGACAGGGTACCCGGGTACCCGAAGGCATCACTAATATTCACTTATTTTATTTATTCATTACAGATTGTTCATAAAACAGGTGGTAATGGTTACTATACTAATGAAATTACAATCAAACATACTCGATTATAATTATACTTTATTTGTTTCCTAGCTCTTTTCTTAAATCACAATCTTCGTCATTTTCTGATGTCTTTTTCCAATTCACTCCATTCCCGCGCTTCTTTTAAACCCATATTTACTACTTCTTACCCACTTTTCCACTTCCATTCTTACCCCTCCCTTGTACTTTTTTGTAATCCCTTTCAATTCTATTGCTTAATTCATCCCATTTGTATATTCATTTTTGACTCTAAAAAATTCACTCGTTGTTCACTCATTAACGATCCCACCTACGGGCTAGGTTGTAGGGGGGTCGAAGGAGAGGTGATAATGGAATATGATGAAAAGGCAAGGTCGTTTACGAAAACCATACCACCATACGTTATGAATGAGTGAATGCATATTGCGTAACAAGGGTTATATCGGGCGGCCATGCGTTAAGACCCTCACGTCCTCTGTAGTCAGTCAATTAAACACCGTTCAGAAACTGAAGTCCCCGTTGGGCGTGGTTTCAAGTCCTACGAAAGGCATGTGTTTTTGTAAACGTCCTTTCAATTATCATCTTTTTTCATTTTTAGTGTTGTTGCGTATCTCCGTATCACCTAGCTATTGGTGGGGTCGTTAAGCAAACAATTATAATTATTTTATGCGGGACTCGAATCAACGTCTGACATGACTGACTATACCAGATCGGTTACGGTATTTCTTCAATTGTTTTTCCATCTATTCCGTGATTTATGATTGGCCAGAATGTAACGATGGCGCATATCGCTGCGTAAATTCGTGGAAAGTCATTTGTAGGCATAATATGTATAGTGGTGCCATAGGACCTCTTTAATAGGTTTCTCAATATGGTAGTACATTTATTAACTTGATTAGTAAGTTTTTTTATTATTTAATCCCACCCATAATATCCCCACACGTTAAATAGTAGGTTTAGTAAGTATTTTCTGCCTGGTCCCCTGAAAAACGTGCGAAGGAGGTTCTATATATAAGGCCTGTGTCTAATGGAGAAATGAAATTTTGAATACTTTTTTTTGGTTTTGGACATTTGTACAGTCGAATAATTGTGCAAAAATAATAATATCAATATTTATTATTTATTGTTGATAAAGCCGGTGGAGGCCTACAACGAGAAGGCAACGATAACGATAGGAATATACTGTATTTATATAGATGTTGATTGTATACGTTGATTGCAATACGAGCTGAATGCGTACGTTTTGATTTGAAATTGCGAATCTAAAAAATGTACACTTCAGCGCGTCACATTTTTTGCTTCCATCATGGTGAGAAGGCGTCCAATGTTGAAAGTATATAACTTACGCCATGTTGCTTATCCCGTTCGTTATTGGTAGTCATAGCATGGTTACTATACCTGAGAAATTTACAGTTTTTTAAACATTCTTTGATTATTATTTTTTTTAACTTTTT
>OU015475.1:5506446-5560854 GCA_907164805.1 Brachyptera putata
CCACAGTGATAAAGGCAACAGCCGAAACGTCATAATCTTGTGTATCTACTTCATCTCTATGTGCTCTATCAACGGCTGCAACACCACCATAAGTAGGCCTATCTACTTGTGAACCTCGGTAAGCTGCTGTTCTCTCTTTCCCTTTTACCCAATTCATATATTGAGCCTAAGGTTATTTTCCTATACACAACAAGTCGATAGAGCATTTACTGTAGACGTAAACCTATCTAAAATGAAATCAAACACAACGGTACATTTTCTTATTATTATTGTAACAATTATTACTTGTATTCATTTGTACATTAGTTACCATACTTGAGGTAATTTCCATTCGTCAGTAATTAGAACACATCAACTAAAAATATTAAAATGTTTGGGACGAACGGAACAGAACACACGTAAGAGCCGTCGTTATTCCAACTCGATAACGCAGCAAGATATTTTCTCAAATTACCATTCTTCTCTGATATCAACAAAAAAAACATTTTGAACTCGTAAACGTTCAGGAGTTATAAAAAAAAAAACGTCGACGTCGACCTCTAACCGCACTAAACCATCTCAAACACCCGTCAAAAAACTTGTCGCCGCCATCGTTTCCGTTTCCATCCGTCGCCGAGCTTCGACCACGACTTTACCTCCGCCCAGTTTCGGTTTCTTCGCAACGACCTCAGCGGGTTTAGTCGGCCCGACGACGACGATATACCGCTCTAACGGCGCCGTCGACGCACCTTCTGAAACCGTCTCACTGTTCAACATAACCTCACTGTTCAACATAACCTCACTATTCGAAACAACTTCACCGTCCGCCACGACTTCACTGTTCTCCGTCTCGAAACGACCGTTCGGTGCTCGCCGCGTTTTAGTATAACCGTAACCCTTCACCGGGGGGCGAGCGACCGGTTCCTCCGAGGTGCCGGCAACCGACGTAACTTTCCCGAAGTTGTTCAACGCTTGCACGAGGTCCCATTCGCAGCCGACGTTCTCTCGGAAGTTCTTGATCATCTTGCGGAGCGCGGGAAGGAACAGGTCGGGCTTGTTGGTCATGCCGTCGCGGATGCTGTCGAAGATCTCCTCGAACTTGAAGCAGAGGTCGACGCAGCCGGGAAGAGTCTCGACGGGGGCGTCGTCGGGGGCGACGAGGGGGACGGCGTACGACTCGATCATTTGGGCCGGTTCTTCTTCGTCTGGGGAAAGAACGTCGAGACATACATTAGTATACGTGGTAAGATCGCCCTCGTGGTGCCCGTTCAAACGATCCCACTTTAATCCTTAGCCTTAACCTTTCAACTGCTGAGTTATCTGACACCAGCTGTACCCCCTGTGCTGAGTTCTTTTTCTGAAAATACAATAGTTTGTTCACAGTTTGTACAATAGTTCCAGTTACTACATTTATGATCATCTTCCCATAATTTTTCGACCGTATCACAGAAATGATGAGTGCCTCAATATCGGTTGAAGAAAGCACATTATTTCGCCAAGCCAGCCTGCCAACATCAGCCATTTTCACTCGACTTGGAATCATAGTTTGAAGTTTGAGTCGTTGACAAAACTTTCCTCTGAATAAATGCTACTACTTATGAAATATATCGAAAGTCTACGTTCTTCTCAAGCAGTACATATGTTCGATCAATAGATCGCGCAAAGCACACAAAAAATCAGGTTGATAACTGAAGTTTGCCGGCCAGTAGAGAATAAACAGTAAAGCGCGGTATTCAAAACGTGGATACGCGTGCGTAGCACGGTGGGCACGGCGGGCTAAAACGCGTATACGCGTGTGTAGCAGTTGAAAGGTTAATAGGGGAACAGTGATTTTGTATCAAGTTTTGATGTTGAAGTTTCGAACTTGATAACTTGAGAGGTATTCTACTTCGTAGCGATACATTCAAAAAATCTATTGCTAGGGATAAGTTGATCGAGTAAAGCGGGTAACAGATAATAGAGTCTTTGATTCTACCTTCGCACGTCATTTCTTCGTACTCCATCTCGCTGTCCGTGGATTCCTCGTCGCTCGAGTCCTCGACGTCGCTGGCCTCGTCGCTGGTCGGGCGTTCGACCGGGTCGCGCGGTCCGACTGACAGGTGGTGGTTGTGGCTGCTCTCCAGCCGCACGACGCACGGCCAGAACGGGTTCAGCTTCACCTCCAGGTTCTCGCTGCGGACACGGCGCGACAATCTGCGGTCAAACGCGGACACAATCAGTTACAATGGTCGAAATACCGTATTGTCCCGAATATAAGCCGAGGGTTTGTATCGAAATTGCGAGTCGAAATGTCACCCTCGGCGTATATGCGGATCTCGGCCTAAAATCGGTCAAAAACACGTTTTGCACTGAATATAATTGGGCGTACTACACATGCACACTCTTAACAATGGAACCAACTTGAAACTGTAGAATATTGCACTAAAAACATGTTTAATGAATGTTTCAACATGAAGAAGCATGATTTTCCCAATTCTCATCATTTTTATTTGATGCATAGTAATGAATAGGCACGTTGAGCTGTTAGCTGCATTGTCTTGTATGACGATCGCGCGTCATCGGCACTAGCCGAGTACACACAGAGCCAAGTACGCACGATCGTGAGGCCCCTAGCAACAGTCTCTCACACGCAGTTGGCATAGCTTCCTCACGCACAATATGGAATTGACTAAATTCTAACTCGGAAGAGTGATGATTGAAGTGAAAAAATAGAGAGACCACTTTTTCAATTGTTGATCTAGGGCCTAAAAGTTTTGGGGTCAGCTTATATTCGGGACAATACGGTAATCGTATTTTGAATACATTGTTTGATCTTTGTCAAAATTTCAATATCCCACACTTCAGTATGCATACCTAACTCAACTTATATATTTTATTTCTTATAATGTAAAACTCCACTATAAAGGCACTGTTTCCCAATTAAGTCTAAGAAGTAAGAGTTACTAACTCTACTCTACTGTTAACCAAACCGATAGCAAAACGGACACCAAAATCAATGTGACTTTGGTGTGAGACATCGCCAAGCAGCTAATCGTTATTAACGCCTTTAAAAGATTGTTATCGCCGCCCCGGTGGCCAAGTCAATTATCGCTAGCGGTAGTAACTAAAGCCACCGTTGGGCGCGGGTTCGAGTCCCGCATAAGGCATAGGTTTTTGTAAACGTCCTTTCACCTATCATCACTCCATCGTTTCATTATCATCCGCTCATTCGTACCCCCGTATAACCTAGCTGTTGGTGGGGTCTTTAAGAAACATTATAAAAAAAAAAGATTGCTATCGTAAAAATAAATGTTCGCTTACTTTTTGACGGTAACGACTAATTTCGCCGGGCAGTCCGTATCTTTGGAATATCTGATCCGTTTCCTCGGCTGCGTGCTATTGTGCTTCTGTATCCTCCGCTGGCATCGCCACGCCGACTTGTAAACGTTGTACCTGCCGCGGTTAGGGTACGTCCGCTTGATCTTCCACGAAACACTCGACTGCGACCGGAACTTCTGGATCCATTTCTGGAGACGGGAAAATTATCGGTAAATATGCCGTGCCGGTATCCTCAAAGGACACCACAATGACTACGTATATCGGGAAACGGTTTAGTCAAACCGGTAAAATTAAACAATCGATAAATAATCGATAACGGAGCTGGAATCCAACAAGGATCGATTTATCGCTCGCGTTCAAGGTTACCCTGAATCGGTTTGACGTGTATATCAATCGTATCGAGTTCTCCAATCCACTTGCCAAACTGGATTGGAACTAAAGTGTTTTACACCAAAACCGACAGGTATATCACCATCTGTAAACCGTTCAGCCTGAACCGGTTTGACTAAACCGTTTCCCGACTGTGTGATATACGTAGTCAATGCTGGGAGTAGATTTCAACAAATATTGACGATATTTATTGCCCTAATTTCAGAGAAAAGTAGAAACCATAATTCAGAAATTCTGAATTAGCCTAATTCATTTGTCCTCGACCCGGCCCTTTTTCTGAGTTGTGACGTAGACATTCCTACTCGATTCTGTTTGTGTTTTTATACCGAATCCGTAATGCCTACGTCAGAAAAACTAACTCTAATTTCTGAAATTGAAATGATTTCTCTTTTCTCTAAAACTGGGGAAATAAATATCGTAATTATTCAATCAAATCTAGTTTTTGGGTTGTGATGTTCTTCAACTAATCTGTGCAAAGGTGCGTTCACAGAGTCACGGCAGCAGAAATTTATCGGCCCGTCAGAAGCAACGAGCAAATCACAGTCTGTTTGCTGTCCAGTGGAGCCTTGAGAGTTGGTCGAAGTTGAACTATTACTGGCTGTCAAACTTGCCATGATGACGTAGGCCTATAGGCGATATCACTGCCAGGTTAGTCATGAAACGGTGTGTTCGACGTATCAATTATCGATCGTCAAGCTCATTATCGACCTTGTCGTAGTGTCTTACTGACTCGATTGTATATATATATATGCCTACAACTCCAATGACAAATGCATCATTACAAATTATAATGCAGGCCTAAATATGTGCAACAATGATTGATTGGAATGGTGGGCATTTTGAAAATTATTTTGACAGATGGAAGTTTGTCACGGATATTGCTCACGGCCCAACTTGAAACGCAGGGCAAATAGCCTAGGCCATAGAATTTGTAGGGACAAATTCAATGGCCCAGAAATGGCCCAAGCCGTTGCCTAAAACTTCAAACTACTAGGCCTACTGGTATGTCGCATACAATATAAAAAGCCGAGATGCATTGATGATATACTTACAACAGCACTCTGTTCATCTGTAACTTCTTTGATACGAAAATGTTCGTCTTTATAGAGTAAATACGTATAACCTAGTGGAAGATTCCATTCTTCCTTTACAAGTCCATCAGTAAGTTCGCACACTGTCTTATTACAAGTAGAGCAGAGAAACTCTTTAGATCTTGTTTCCATAACTGGATCCTAATAAACTTCAATCTTTGTTTGTACTATGTGTACAATTTCAGATTTGTTATGATATCAACTAGGGCCTACTACTGGCAAAAGAATAACAATTATTATAGGTTATGACAACCATTTGTTGATGTTCGTGGAAATAAATATTGCCACTCCCACCCACCAGCAAACCACAGCCTGTCTGATGGAAATTGCTAGATTTCTAAGTAAGCGTGTAGCGGTGGGAAAATTGAAACAAACATCACATAAAAATTTCATGCAATATTTTGCATACTAGGACAATAGCTACAGGTGGCTATTGTCCTAGATATATTATACTAGTCCTAGTCAATACAGTGCAGAGATTTTGACAACCTCTAAAATTCATTTTTAATATTCCAGTGCCTTGAGCGAAAAATCACAATTTCTCAACAAAGGATGTTCCCTGGAGAACAGATGGAACAAAGAAGTTAGGTGACTGATTCAACAACCCATACTACCAATGCTACTAGTCAATATTGTGCAGAAATGTTGACAGCCCCTAAAATTCACATTTAATTTTCCAGCACCCAGAACTAAAATCCCCATTATTAAATGGTTGTTTCCGGGATGACAGACGGAACAAGAGAAGGTAGGGGCTCATTTAGGTCGAGAATTTGTCCAGGAACAATAATTGTAGTCAATGCAGAAATTTTGCAAAAACTCCTAACAATCACTTTTAATTCTCCAGGAGGCAGAGCGTAAAATCATAGATTAACATAGATTACTCTATGTTAAAATTACCTTATTTCATTGTACGGTTGTTCAGTGGAAAACAGATAGAACAAATAGTTTGAGTCTCAATACCGGAGGGGGTTTTCAGGAACGACAGCATAGGCCTACATACTATTCAAATAGGGCCTACCGCAGAAATGGTCAACAACCACTAAACATAGGTATGATATAGCAAGAGATATATATTAAGTAATCTCTATATATATGTATGTATGTATTTATTTATACACGCCGACACCCATGGCTTATTGTATGCCTTTATACCAATGTTTATAGGGTATATATGTCTCTTCTTTTCTTGTTGGGCTTGACATGTAGATTTCTTCGGGTGCGTGTATTATGGCTGTGCATTTTTTTCCTGATTTTGATGTGTTAACATAAATATTAATATTTGCAGAAGGTACAGACCTGTTACTGTATGTATTTTCATGGTTCGAAATATGTCCCTGCATGCCGTTCTTCTGTATTTATGCGCCAGTAGTCTTACTGCTCTTTAGTGCATAGATCATGGAGATAATATCATATGTATGCATATATAATATATATAACAACTAAGGTATTTCCTAAGTTGGAAATAATAAATACATACATACATACATATAGAGATTACTTAATATATATCTCTTACTATATCATACCTATGTTTTTTTTTTAAACAATGATGTTTTTTTAAACTTTGTATAAAAGTACCGACTGTACCGGTGACATATTGTAACATGTCTTGTTACGCGGGTGGTCATGAGTCTGATGTGACTGGGGTGGGTAGGCAAGGCTATGCCTTCGCCGACTGACGAATATGATTTATTGGGCTATTCTTATTTCCTGGAAATTTGATATTGGGTATCATACAGACCAATCAGATTCTAAAAACTCATGTTGGCTATTTTGTATGATGAAATATTTAAAAAGATGAATAGGATCATCCGATCAACTACTTGCATACAATTCAACATTATCTATCTTCTTTCTCTATAAAAATCCAAAGCTAATTAAATAGTCACAAAACCTCCCAGAACACCATAAAACGATGGAATTTCAAAAAATGCTTTTGGGGAGCCCTCCCCCACTCCCATTGGGACTTGTGCATTTTCGAATTTGGGATATTTTGCCCCCCCCCCCACTTAAATTTCTTCCAGCCGACGCCCATGCAATAAGCTCCCAGAGAGAATAAAACTGAATGAAAATATTAACATCTATAAGACTGAAGTATCAAAATTTTTACTGGAAAACAGTTTTTACAATATTGATACATTTCTACAGAAAAAATGGACCTGATTAGTGGGCCTATATCATCTCTAGTAGGCCTAGTATACTTCTCTATGGTGTAATGCATCTTACTTTACAGCTCTGTCACTAAGGATATTTTTTATTTTGACTACTTATAAGCAGGCTCTAAGCTGATATCTTTTCCCTTGACATCTTTCTGAACCTTTATGTAAGTTAATTATATCATAACCTCTACATAATATGTATACTGGTGAAATGAAAGGCAAATAAAATAAATAAAAAATAAATGCAATTTATGAACTTCTAGGTTATTTTTGTTTTTCGTAGTTGGCTAACCTGAAATGTGGTATTTCGGCGCTTTCTGATTCTCATGTCACGGGTAGTTTGAATTCTGTTATTGCAAACATTTTTTGCAGAATTGTAAATTACTTTGTGTATTACTTTGTGTTTATACATCACATAACCCTAGGTCCGCATCAGTAAGATAATATACACGCCATAGGTAAGGATTTTATTTACCTATATTTACAAACTTTTGCTTTAGTGAAGGAGCATGTGTGTAGGCCTAGTGGGTGGGATTGTGAGGTTATGGCTCTGTGACTAGGCCAACTACAAATTCAATGACTAGGCCTAAACACTATATACTTAATGCCTATAGCAGTGGATCTACAAATTCAATGACTAGGGCCTATAGACCTAGGCTTGGGCCTTGTTGACATTTTGTGTGTTACTAAATGCCAGTCAGGCCTACGGTAATTTTACTGTGACACTGAGCATCGCAATTGAGCTACAAAGTCAATGGCATCGCCAATTAGTGATTGATTTTCGATTTTTTGGTTGTTTTCTGAAATGTTTTGTTTATATCTTTCAGAAATAGTTGCGGGAGGTTGAGAATTGTTGATTTTTCTAGTTTTTAAACTCGCTTGAATCTGATGGTTTTTACATGTTGTTTGGGAGGGATGGTGCTAGAGGGGGTGATTTTTGGTGGTTAGATTAGGGGGGTAGGTAGATGCCATTATTGGGGAGGGGGGGAGCTGCTGGAGGGTGTAATATGTCGGTTCAAAGGTTAGTGGGGGAGCTTGGGGAAAAACACAAACAGGTGTGCTCAGTGTCTCTGTAATTTTACCAAAACGTGGTTTCTATCTGTCATTTAGGTCGATAGTGAGAGTTTCTCAACAATAGACCACGAGTAACTCCTTCCCACTATCCAAAGACAAAAATCTACAAGATAATCTGTTTTGCAGCTGCGATGTGTAACACGGGATGTCCAGATGACACAATACCGCCCGATTGGTCTCAGAATGTGTTCGACACTGTTGAAGTGTCGACCGATGTTGACGTAGCTTCAGATATTCAGGACGCAGATTTAGAGGACGAAGATTTAGAGGACGAAGATTTAGAGGACGAAGATTTGGAGGTTGATGATGTGGAGGAAGTAATAACCAGCATCCAAGGAGCGCCGAGGCCAACTTTATACGTGATACAGCCGCCTCCTCCAAATCTCCGAGAGCGAGCTGCTGCGGAAGGCGAAGAGTCAATGTCCTCGTACAGCGGGTCGACTACTTCAAGCCGCTCGTCAAGAGCATCAGGTTAGGATCGTTGGGAAAAATATACCGTAAAAATGTAGGCCTACCGTTACTTGTACTTGAAATATATTCTATAGATACTGAGGAGATGTTACCAACTGTACTAAAAACCAACTTGACCAACGTGTACAGAAGTAAAAGAGATAGCTTTGACTCCTTGCCTTAAGAATTTTCATTGGTCACAATTACCCAGTGTTGGGGAAGTTCCTTTTTAAAAAGAACTTTTTAAAAGTTCAGTTCATTACTGTGAGAATGACCTTTTGAAAAGTTCAAGTTCATTTTCTATATTTTATTCTGAAAAGTTCAAGTTCGTGTAAAAAGTAGCTACATAAGTTCACGTGAAAGTTCATTTCGCGATTTTGTTTCGCTCTTTACGTCAATTTGGACCACCGGACAGTATTATATAGCTAATATTGGTAGGGCTTACTGTGAGGAGAAGGATAAATGAGAAGGGATTTTTTAAAATTATCAACAATTTAAGTCGTTTGAACTTTAATTTTCACTTCAATCCAATTTTACAAATCAGGAGCGCTCAAAATTATCAATGGAAAGACCGCTAGCCAAACTGAGCATGAATCAGCGTTTCGTATTGGTCAGAAAACCGCGTCTATCTCCTTCTCTCTCACTCAAGTACAATCGTCATGGAAAAATGTACAACTCGTTTGAAAAAACGTTTCACCGGCGAACTTTTGAACTTTTGAAAAGTTCGTGACCGAAAAAGTAACTTTTACCAAGTTCATGTTCATTATGTAAAAAACGAACGCGTTCATATGAAAGTCATAAAAAAATGAACGCGTTCCCGTGAACGCGTTCATTTTGCAAGTTCACTCCCCAACACTGCAATTACCTTACTGGCCTAACCTAACCATCACTAAAGAGCCTATTGAACGAAATGAGAAATTAAAAAAAACGAAAATGAGAATGAAGAAAAAAAAATGAGAAAAAACGAAATTTTAACGAATGAGAGAATTCATGACCACTGTACAAGAAAAATAAATGTTTTTAACAACCAAGGTCATAGATTAGTCATGTCTGAGACAGGCCCGGACTTATGAACCCAGCGCCCCTAGGCTGAACTTAATTCAGCGCCCCTATGGTATCAATAGTATACTTATTTTGTGTGGATATAAAATATATGTATGCACAGCTTACTTGATCTGTAGTAGAGGGTGTTACATAAGCTACATTGATTTCCGACGCGATTTTTTTGCAGCAAACTCGTCGATAATTCTGTCTGTGTTCATGGTTGTCAAAACCTCACTCTCAATAGTCGAAACAATAATAAAAAGTAGAAACTGTATGTTTAGTAGGGCTATAATAATGTGAAAAATAGTTCGCCACTTGGTTTGTATGGCACGTCAACGTGTTCCAGGATACACGCGGAAATCTCACACACAGGCTAGGCTACCCATGTATATAATTCATATATCAAATAAGAATGCGTTTTAATGCTTCTATTCTGTCTTTTTCCATGTGTGATGTGAGTAACTTTCGTTTCAATAGGCCTACGCTTCAACAAGATGAAATTGAATTGAAAATTGAAAAAAAAACACTAGAGGCGCGAGCGCCCCTAGGCTTCAGCCTTGCCAGCCTGTGCATAAATCCGGGGCTGGTCTGAGACGAGTCCAAAGTTCTCAGGATGTAAACTATTCAATGCTCTAACCTGATCAGACGAGCTTTAGCGAGGATTCAAATTTGACATACTGGAAAAAATTGGTGCTCGTTTTTCTTTTTTTTTTTTTCTTTTTTTTATGTTTTTTGTCGGTTCTCCACAGGTCAAATGGCTACAGCTATCAACCTCAAACTTTTTTTCAATATGGTTCCTCATCTAACTTAGATCTGTATAGTTTTGTGGCATTATCGGGGGGTAATTTTTTTTTCATGAATTTTAGAATTTCAAAAATACCCATTAGATTAACATGACGGAAAAAAAAGATTTTTCATTTACAAAAAAATGAAATTTTGCGTGAAGTTGAATTACATTTTAATACACATTTCTAAAAGTTTCAGCTAGATCGGGTCGACCATTTTGAAGAAACAAACGTAAAATGTACTAAATTGGTACCACTCGAAGCAGTTTTTACCCATTTCACCCATATCATTACTATTTGCTCGTCTAACAACGCATTTATGGCGTTTTCCCTAGTTTAATTCATTACGTTAATATATTTTTCATAGCCCGAGCAGTTGTTTACTGTCAGCGCATCTTATGGCAATCGCACTGCATCTTAGATGCGAAATTTGAGTATATACAGTCCACTCACTGAAGAATAGATTTTACCTTGGGCATCCTGGTATCACTTTGGTGTCACTGAATATTTTCACATGACAACTAAAAACAGACATGATACACACTAATAGCGGCTCTTTTGATTTTTTGAATCAAATAGATATCGCGTTTCATTGAATTCTTCAGGTCAACTGGCAAAAATTTATGATTCAAGTTACGTAATTTGTTGCATGAAAATATATTTTAGCGGATTCGCATGGAAACATGCTTGCTCAGAACTTATGGTTAAACAGAACCACCAACCATTGACAGAAAAGGATGAAACACACATAAGACATCCCGTATTTTCACTGTTCCTTTCTTTACGCCAAGGATACTATTTTTAATTTCAAATATACTCTTTTCCATATTATAATTATTAACAACACAATAACGATGTATTTGAAATCCATTTTTCTATATCGATGGAGTTTCGTGTGGCTGCACGAACTATTCTTGCAGTGTGTCGACTGTAGAAGGCATGACATCGAAGTTTCTTACAAGACAACACTAGGCAGGTTTTTAATTCAATTCAATTCAATTGGTCTTTATTTTTCCAAAAAAAATGGCAATATTCAGTATTAGCATTGCTAAATTATTCGCTCTTCCATATAACCAATACTATTTACTTATATTTGAATGAGAATTAAATGATATAATGTGATACAAACAAGATGGTAGAATGATAATTATGATAAAACAGTATGAATACGATATGTATTAAATATGAAATAAGGAAGGTGCTCAGGAAATTGAACGAAATTCAGAGTCGAGACGAGACACCATCTCAACGGCGAAACCAACGCAACCCTCAATGCATCTTATCAAGCCAAGGCTATTTCCTATCACACCATGTAAATATTTGTAATTGTTCCAGAAAGAAGCAGGGAAAGAAAGAAACTTTCCTCATTCAGGGATATTGAACAACGGCTCGTGATATGTCAGCCGAAGGTCGGGAACCAATGCGGAGCTGCCGAGAACGACCACTTTGTCTCCATCGTCGCCATAATACTCAAACGACTCGGGCCACGAAAAGCCGCTAAACTGCGATACGAGATCATGGAGCGATTGTACAAAGCCGAGTTCGAATCATAATGTATTATGGATTGTGACATAAAATGAATAATTTTTAGAATATAGTTGCACTCTGTTTTTTTTTTTATCATTATTGTCAATCACTTTGCTCAAAGTGCGGGACAAGCCCTAAACTTTAAGTTAAAAAACTTACAAACACATTAAAAAAACAGGAAATGATAAAGCATAACAAATAAGATTACCAAAAATACACTCGACCAACAAAACTATCAAATCCCCATAATAAACTTACTCGCCTACCCTCTTCATTGTCTCAATACGTCCTCTTCGCCATTCCCACCATTCCAACAAACATTAAGCTGAGTTTGCAATAATTCTCGGTTCATGCAACGAACCCACATATAAAAAATGAACAAAAAACTAAAACCCCTTAAAATTCCTCTGAACCATTTTCAGTTAATCCAAATGCCCCGGTATTGGCTGTTACTTCCAACCAAACATAACTTTTGGCTTTCCACATTTTACATCGTTGTCACTGACTCCGCTCTATAAAATGGAAGGCTCAATCATTACTCGCACACGGGAAGGGCCTTCAAAATCCTACCCCACAATAACTGCTTGTCACTTAACAGCTCATGAACCTCTTTTTCTAAAAAGTTTCATTAAATTCCATCAGTATTACCCAATCCGAGGTTTCAAAACATTTTTCCTTTTCCAGAACTCATTTGTAAAAACCCGAGAGGGAATTGTCTCGGTCACCGGGGACCATAAACGTCGGTTTAAGGGTTGGCCTTTTTTTTCCTAGCCCGGGTTTTTTTGAAAAATCGGTTTAGGGAATTAAATAATTATAATACTGGTAATTAAACTATTGTATTTATGTTTTAATTTAAAAAAAACCATTTGAGTTTGTAACAATTTTTAATGAGAAATTAAAAATGTTCCCACATTAAATGTTGATAATCCAAATTGAATTATATCTAAATTTGGAAATATAAATTTTTCATTATGACTTTGAAAAAATTTCCTGCAATTTGGCCCCTTTTTTGGTATAGTATTTGTTTCGGTGTGGTTTAATCCATTCGGGAACAGATGTTGGTCCAGTAATCATAAAGAAATTTAAAAAAAATATAAAAAAGTAATCATAAAAAAACCCTTTTGGGGGGGAAAAAAAATTTTTTGTGGTATAAATTAAACCCCCTTTTTTTTTTGGGGGTATTTTTTAAAAATTTTTTTCCCTTTCCAGTATGGGTTTTTTTTTGTTCCCCCCCGGTCCCCCCCCAGCATTTTCGACCCCCCCTTAAAGGGTACCTTTTTTTACGCCTTTTTTGGTGATTTTGGCCAATAAAAAAACCGTTTTTGGGAGGGGCGACGGAAAAGTGGTTTCGAATGCTAAAAAAATCACTACCGCTTTTAGACTGCTTAATTGAACCAACACGAGTTTAAAATATAAATAAGTAATGCCCAAATAAAATAAAAAAAAAACCCGCTTGTGGGTAGTTGAACCAGTTTTTTAACGTGGGAAATACCCAATAAAGCCCACGGGTTTTATTGGGCTGGGTAGTTACTTCCCAAAACCATGGATGAAATGTTTGCGCTCGTTCCGGAGCTATGAGAGAAATCGTTGGTATTGGCTTGCACTAGTGATAAACGTTGTGAGGGGCCTCAATAAATAAACTCGGCAACGGTATGGGGGAGGGGACAGGTGCCGAACAACCTGAGCACGACCGAGAGCACAACGATGTCACGTATAACGACGACGCATGGAAACCATTATTTTTGCTGTAAACATTTGAAATGATAAAAAGGTAGTGTATAGGAGTATAGTCCCAGGTGTCCGAAAAGTTATTTCAGGACACATATTTGTCCCGGTTTGGCCAAAAGAACAATCATTGGGTGAAGAATTCGCGGAGAACGGGAAATTTTGTCTCTTGTGTCAGCGGGTGACCATAAGACGTCGGTTTTCCCAGGCTTGTCCTTGTCTTGAGCTCCCGTCCCGGCGTCCCGAGAAATGTTCTCGGGACCACAAATATCCGGTTTTCAAAAACGGCAGGAATATAAATAACTGGGTATTTCATACTCGGTAAATTCATCTACTTGTAATTCATTTTTGTTTTAATTTTAAAAAAATCCAATATTTGTTGAATCAATTTTTAAATTGCACTCAAATTCAAATAACTGTTTCTCTATCATTAACATGTGTGGCTACATCTCAGAGTATGCAATTACTAGGCCTATATTATAGAAAAAATATATTCTTCAATTTATGATATAGAAGACCAAAAAATTCCCTGCAGAACTGTTGAGCCCTTTTTTTGGACTATAGTGATTTTGAGTTACTGGTAAGTGGTAAGTCCATATTTTCTGATATCTTCATTGAATAGTTTGGTCCCAGTTTGAATTACATCACAAGCTAGTGTACTATATTTACTCAATATAGTGCATTACTATATTTGGTACAAACCTAATTGACATTTGAACTGAAAGTGAAAATTTTATGGATTGGTCAGTGAAAATTGAGTTCATAATGTTCACATTTTCATCTCGTTACTGCGATCATTCAGTAGGAGAAATATTCATTTATACATCCACACGTTTTCAGGTGGCTGTGTCTGATCTTTGTACTAGTGGATCGGTGGTCATTCAGTAAAGCTTTTTCCCACAGATTATGTCCGTATTTTTTTCACTTCTAATTGATTTGAGTGTATAAAAGAGTATTTAATGTTTTTGTTTTCTGACAAGCAAAAAACTTGACTTTTCTCAAACAGAAGTTATTTATTACACACGAAAGCAGAGTAGCTCTCCGACCCGCTCATCCGGCTATGCGGTTCTTCTGAACTCTGAAGGGGAAGAGCTCAACTGTCTAAAAATGTCGTCTTGCAGAGAACAAGGGCATGAAACGTTTTCACTAAATTGCCTATCATGCGTATATGGGTTATTCAGTATTATTGATTATTTGGGGCTTAAACGTGAATGAAGTTATTTTTTTATAACTCTGTGTCAAAGAACATCATCTCAATAAAAAGGATTTCCCCCTGTTTACACATGTGCTTTACTTTAGGACCCTTGGCAAAGCAAGTAGGCCCCTTTTGTGAATTGATTTCACAAAATGGTAGAAAATCAAAGATCTTGGGGAATTTATTGGGACTATTATAAATCATGGCCCGGTCATACTAGGGGAGGCAAAGATAATATAGGTTAGCCTAGCTTATACTGTATAGGCCCCAAAAGCCTAACCTTGAAAATGGGCCCAGGGTAGTTCCCGTTTTCTCCGTAGGTCCTTTCGCCCAGGTTATTTTTTACCAAATAAAATTAAAAATTAAACTAAATTTTTGAAAAATTAACGTCCATTTTCTAGGCCAAAATTTTAACTTCTGACAACAATAGGGTAGGGCAGGCATTTATTTCACTATAAGTTTGGGATTTGGGCAATGCTCAGGCCCCTTTCCCCCTACATTATGTATTTTTACGTTTGGAAATTTTTAAAAAAAAAAAAACCCCCCCCCCCCCCCCAAACCCTTTCCCAAAACCAAAACTTTAAAATTTTTGAGCTTTCCCATATGTTTTTTTTTTTTTCTTTCTTCGTTTCATTCCCCCTAAAACTCCCCGCTCTAATTAAAAAAATGATTTTCCGCACCCTTTTTCGCCCTTCCACAACCTTCCACTCTCCCCTCCTCAAAAATATCCTCCTCTCACCCAATTTTAAATTTTCCCTCTTCATCTTTTTCCCAGTTTCCCTCTACTCTTCGCTCAAAAAAATTTTTTTCATCCCCTCTCCCCCAACGTCTCCCACCAAGTTCAAAACCCTAGCCATGGTCTCCCCAACACCCTTTCAATCTTCCTTCATCTTCTGTTTTTGACTCTCATTTTTTAAAAAACCCTTTGTATGGTCGTATGAGTCGCACCCGCAGTCCTCCAGTACCGTCAAAAATACATCGCGATGAAAAAGGGTTGGCAAAAACCCCTTTTTTTTTTAAAAGTCCAGCCCGGGCGTTTTTTTTTGAAAAACTCGTGTTTTATTGGGGTTTTTTAGAGTTTTTCAAATAGAACACAAAGTCACATGTGTAGGCTATTATAATTTAATGGATAGCCCATGCAAAATTGAAAAAAATCATAATGATGTCTTGATAAAATTACTTTGTGAAGTGAAGAGAGATTAAAACAATAGGCCACATGAAATGTATATTCAAATTGGATGTTTTCAAATTTCAAATTTGGAAATTTAAGTCGTCTACGATGTATCGACTTTGTGGAATCTTGACACCTTGACCCCATATCATGTCGGTCCAGCCACTGCGTTTATGTACCTTTTTTTCGCCTTTGGTGATTGCCAAAACCGGTTGAGAGCGACGAAGTTTGTCGACAGCTAAAATCACTACAATTAGACTAGCTAAAATGAACCAACAGATATATAATAAGTAATGCATAAAATTAAAAACCCGCTTGTGAGTAGTTTTGAACCAGTTTTTTTAACGTGGGTAATACCCAATAAAGCCCACCGGGTTTTATTGGGCTGGGTAGTTACTTGCCAACCATGGATTGAATGTTTAGCGCTCTGTTCCGGACGCATATGAGAGAAATCGTTGGTATTGGCTTGCACTAGTGATTAAACCGTTGTGAGGGGCCTCAACTAACACTAAACTCGGCAACGGTGATGGGGGGAGGGGACAGGTCGCCGAACTACCTGAGCACGACCGAGAGCAAACGATGTCACGTATAACGACGACGCATGGAAAACCATTATTTTTGCTGTAAACATTTGAAATGATAAAAAGGTGTGTATAGGAGTATAGTCCCAGTGTCCCGAAAAGTTATTTCAGGACACATATTTGTCCCGTTTTGGCCAAAAGAACAAATCATTGGGTGAAGAATTCGCGGAAAACGGGGAATTTTGTCTCTTGTGTCAGCGGGTGACCATAAGAGTCCGGTTTTCCCAGGCTTGTCCTTGTCTTGAGCTTCCCGCTCCCGGCGTCCCGAGAAATGTTCTCGGGACCATCAAATGTCCCGGTTTTATGAAAACAGAAGGAATATAAATAACTGGGTATTTCATACTCGGTAAAATTCATCTACTTGTAATTCATTTTTGTTTATAATTTAAAAAATCCAATATTTGTTGAATCAATTTTTAAATTGCATGTCAAATTCAAATAACTGTTCTCTATCATTAACATGTGTGGCTACATCCTCAGAGTATGCAATTACTAGGCCTATATTATAGAAAAAATATATTCTTGAATTTATATAGAAGACCAAAAAATTCCCCTGCAGAACTGTTGAGCCCTTTTTTTGGACTATAGTGATTTTGAGTTACTGGTAAGTGGTAAGTCCATATTTTCTGATATCTTCATTGAATAGTTTGGTCCCAGTTTGAATTACATCACAAGCTAGTGTACTATATTTACTCAATATAGTGCATTACTATATTTGGTACAAACCTAATTGACATTTGAACTGAAACTGAAAATTTTATGGATTGGTCAGTGAAAAATTGAGTTTCATAATGTTCACATTTTCATCTCGTTTACTGCGATCATTCAGTAGGAGAAATATTCATTTATACATCCACACGTTTTCAGGTGGCTGTGTCTGATCTTTCTGTACTAGTGGATCGGTGGTCATTCAGCTAAAGCTTTTTCCTCACAGATTATGTCCGTATTTTTTTCACTTCTAATTGATTTGAGTGTATAAAAGAGTATTTAATGTTTTTGTTTTCTGACAAGCAAAAAACTTGACTTTTCTTAAACAGAAGTTATTTATTACACACGAAGCAGAGTAGGCCCTAGTCTCCGACCCGCTCATCCGGCTATGCGGTTCTTCTGAACTCTGAAGCTTGCTCTGAAGAGCTCAACTGTCTTAAAAATGTCGTCTTGCAGAGAACAAGAGCATGAAACGTTTTCACTAAATTGCCTATCATGCCTATATGGTGAGTTATTTCAGTATTATTTGATCTACTTGGGGCTATAACACGTGAATCATAGTTATATATGTTATATACATCTGTGTCAAAGAACATACTATCTCAATAAATTTGATTTCCATTGTTCACACATGTGCTTTACTTTAGGACCCTTGGCATGTAGGCCAAGTAGGCCCTATGTGTGAATTGATTTCACAAAATGGTAGAAAATCAATGATCTGTTGGAATTATCTGGTACTATTATAAAATCAATGGCCTAGGTCATACTAGGCTAGGCAAAGATGATACTAGGCTTATGCCTAGGCTTATACTTGTATAGGCCCAATAGCGTACACCTCTGACAAATGAGGCCTAGGCCTAGTCATCTAGTTATTTTCTAGTAGGCCTGTAGGTCCTTGCGCCTAGGTTATTTCTCCATTCAATATAGGCCTAAATGTATAAATTCAAACTAAATTTGTGAATAATATAACGTCCATCTATCTAGGCCAATATTTGCAACTTCTGACAACAATAGGCCCAGGACTAGGCTATTCATTATCACTAGTAAGTTGCGCCATTGAGTTTGTAGTAACTACAAACTCAATGGTTGCGCATTGGACAATGCTTATGGCTTTCCTCTACATCTATGTACGTTTTACAGCTTAGGAAGTTCATGGCTCATCAGTAGCTCGAGGCCTACTAGGCCCGAATGAGACAAACACTTCGGTGAAGCAGCGCCGAGCTTACGACCAGGCAAACGACTACAATCCACAAATGGCACATCTGAGGTTCAGCGAGCAACGGAACATCGTTCTCATGGCGGCAATTAAACTGTAGGTCTATGCTTAGTTAGTCCACATTCTTGAAACAGCAAGGGGGATGAGAATACTTTGTCGATGGTACTGTCTCGTGGTCTATTTCCCGCATCTTTTCTTTAATTGAGATAGGCTGCAGAATATTTAAATCAATTTTAAAATAGTCGAAGAGATAATTTTTCATTTGTGAGCGCGTAGTCGAGCGAGTTTGTTATTTAGCTGTCTAGCGAGGGAATGCGAGAGAGAGGTTAGCAAAATGAAGGCCTAACCACATTTTTTTTAAACGTAACGTTTATCGTTTGATAATTAGCCCTATTGGTACAATTTAAAATTACAACAGTGTGTTAGCTGTCACTTGATAGAATCTGACTATATTCTCGGTTTCTATTCAAACTTTCGTCATTTGATTTAGGCCTACCATTAGTAGGATTATTACAGGCTAGATAGCATTTTATGGCCAGGACACACACATAGTAAGACATTGAAATGAAATATGTTGTTATCGTATCAAATCATTAAATTCGATTACCGCTACTCTATTAAATTTCCAGTAATCGAATATGATTATTATATAATTATTGTATTGATTATATATATATAGGCCTATCTAATGAATATTAAACGCCTTCCGTACAAGAGCTTCCGCTTCTTATTCCGTCGTGCTGCGGCCAAAGACGTATCTCCGAGACTAGAGGCAGATTTTCATGGTTCGCCGTATACTTTTTTCTGGCCAATCAGAATGGATGAAATTCCTGCCGCTTGCACTTGTTGCTCTCTGCCGCGAGACCGAATGAATTCAACTTTGGAAAAAAGCGCATCGGGTGAATTCTCTCTCATACAAGAAGTAGGGTTATGTCGAAATATTACCTACAAAACAAATACTTTTCAAATATTATATAATGTAGGGCCTATTTACGTGCCACATAAATACGATGCTGAAATTCACTTCGCCGTTGAATTGTTTGGTCTCTTCACACTTGTTAAGTTAGGCCTAAGCTAACCGCTTGACAGCCAGGTTATGAAATCACTTTCTTCCCGCTTATATCGCGCAGTTAATTGTGCTTAGATAGCCTTTCATAACATACATAGCATGAAAAGAATGGTTTATTGTATTGACATATTGTTGCATTAGATGTAATAAATTTGCCAATATTACTTTTATTTAGCGTACAGAGGCTTGTCAGTTTGACACATATAGCCTAGAATGAGGTTTGGAATGACAGCCGACTGTATTTCATAATTGTCCCATACATTAGCGTGTTCTGTCAGCGAAAAGAACTTACCGTATTGTCCCAAATATAAGCCGACCTCGAATATAAGCCGACCCCCAAGGTAACTAGGAGTTTAGGTAACTAGGAAAACGCCATGTGCGTTGTTAGACGAGCGGATAGTAATAGTATGGGTAAAAATGGGTAAAAACTGCTTCGAGTGGTACCAATCTAGCACATTTTATTTTTTTTCTTCAAAATGGCTGACCTGATTAAGCTGAAAATCACCAGAAATGTGTATCAAAATGTGATCCAACTTCACGCAAAATTTCATTTTTCTGGAAAGAAAATATTTTCCTTTTTTTTTTCGTTGTGATCTTCTAACAGGGATTTTTGAAATTTCTGGAATTCATAAAAAAAAAATTACCACCCGATAATGCCACAAAACTATACAGATCTTAGTTGGATGAGGAACCATATTGATTTTTTTTTTGAAGTTGATAGCTGTAGTAACCGTTAGACCTGTGGAGGACCGACAAAAAAAAAAAAAAAAAAAAAAAAAAAAAAAAAAAACAGTTTTCGTCAGTATGTCAAATTGAATCCTCGCTAAAGCTCGTCTAACAATGCAAAATTCTGGGGTTGATCATTGGCAGCTGGCCCCCTTGGTAACTCAGTCAGCTGAGGCACCGCTTCAGATATTGAAGTCACCGGCGGCATGCTTATAGAGCATACCATTGTTACATTAGAGCGACACGAGCGGAATAGAAATGTGACGTCTGGTAAGTTACTAAAAGATTTATTCTCCATTGTTGCAGGTTTTGCGAGCACTTGACAGCCGCAGGTTCTACGACAACAACGCGGTTGTTCAACCGTCGAGCCCGCTGCGTCTCGAGGTCGAGCGGCGTGACTTCATCCAGTCGAGGTAAGCTTGCTGTCAACGTCAATGCGTTATCAATTGAATGTAACGTCAACCTACTTGCTATTTCCCGAGTTTTTCTTCACCTGTAGGCGCCACAAGAAATTTATATTGAATATTACTAGGAAAACGCCGTACATGCGTTGTTGGACGAGCAGATAGTATGGGTGAAAATGTGTGAAAACTGCTTCGAGTGGTACTAATTTAGCACATTTTATGTTTTTTCTTCAAAATACCTGACCCGATCAAGCTGAAAATTTCCAAAAATGTGTATCAAAATGTATTCAACTTCACGCAAAATTTCATTCTTTTTGAAAATAAATATACTTTCTCTTTTTCCGCGTTGTTATTCTAACGGGTATTTTGAAATTTCTAAAATTCATAAAAAAAAGTTACCACCCGATAATGCCACACAACTATACAGATCTAAGTTAGATGAGGAACTATATTGAAAAAAGTTTGAAGTTGATAGCTGTAGCCGTTTGACCTGTGGAGAACCGACCAAAAACATAAAAAAAACAAAAAGAAAACTTTAAACCAAAAAAAAATTGAAAACGAAGACCCATTTTTTTCAATATGTCAAATTGAATCCTCGCTGAAGCTCGTCTAACAATGCAAAATTCTGGGGTTGATCATATTGGCAGCTGGCCCCCTTGGTAACTCAGTCAGCTGAGGCACCGCTTCAGATATTGAAGTCACCGGCGGCATACGTATAGAGCATGCCATTGCTGTATTAGAGCAAAACGTGCCGAATAGAAATGTGACGTCTGGTAAGTTACTAAAAGATCCATTTTCCATTGTTGCAGGATTTGCGAGCACTTGACAGCCGCAGGTTCTATGACAATAACGCGGTTGTTCAACCGTCGAGCGCGTCTTGAGGTCGAGCGGCGTGACTTCATCCAGTCGAGGTAAGCTTGCTGTCAACGTCAATGCGTTATCAATTGAATGTAACGTCAACCTACTTGCTATTTCCTTAGTTTTTCTTCACCTGTAAGCGCCACAAGAAATTTATATTGAATATTACTAGGAAAACGCCATATATACCGTATTGTCCCGAATATAAGCCGACCCCGAATATAAGCCGACCCCCAAACTTTTAGATCAACAATTGAGAAAAAGGTTTTATCTCTTTTTCCACTTCAATCATCACTCGTCTGAGTTTGAATTTAGTTAATTTCGTATTGCGCGCGTGAGGAAGCTATGCCCACTGCGTGTGAGAAACCGTTGATTGGGGCCTCACGATCGTGTGTACTCGGCTAGTGCCGATGACGCGCGATCGGCATATGGCCCGCCTACTCGTCAAGGACCAAGGTCTGACAAGACGAGGCAGTAACAGCTGCTGAGCGGGCCTTTGTTTATTATTGCGCGTCAAATAAAAATGACAGATAATGGGAAAATGATGCTTCTTCATGATAAAACATTATTAATCTGGTTTTTAGTGCAATATTTGCAGTTTCAAGTTGATTCTGTTGTTCAGTGTAGGCATGTGTAGTGCGCCCTATTATATTTGGTGAAAAACGTGTTTTTGACCGATTTTAGGCCGAGATCCGCATATAAGCCGAGGGTGACTTTTGGACTCAAAATTTCGAGAAAAACCCTCGGCTTATATTCGGGACAATACGGTACGTTGTTGGACGAGTGGATAGTAATAGTATGGGTAAAATGTGTAAAAACTGCTTCGAGTGGTACAAATTTAGCACATTTTATGTTTTTTCTTCAAAATGGCTGACCCGATCAAGATGAAAATTTCCAGAAATGTGTATCAAAATGTAATTCAACTTCACGCAAAATTTCATTTTTTTGGAAAGAAAATATTTTCTTGTTTTTCTGCCGTGTTATTCTAACGGGTATTTTTTAAATTTCTGAAATTCATAGACCAAAAAGTTACTCCCCGATAATGCCACAAAACTTTACAGACCTGAGTTATATGAGGAACCATAATGAAAAAAAGGTTTGAAGTTGATGGCCGTAGGCCTAGCCGTTTGACCTGTGGAGAACCGATAAAAAATATGAAAAAAAAAAAACTTGAAAAACGAACACCATTTTTTTTAATTATGTCAAATTGAATCCTTGCTAAAGCTCGTCTAACAATGCAAAATTCTGGTGTTGATCATATTGGCAGCTGGCCCCCTTGGTAACTCAGTCAGCTGAGGCACCGCTTCAGATATTGAAGTCACCGGCGGCATGCTTATAGAGCATACCATTGTTGCATTAAGAGCGACATGAGCCGAATAGAAATGTGACGTCTGGTAAGTTACTAAAAGATCCATTTTCCATTGTTGCAGGTTTTGCGAGCACTTGACAGCCGCAGGTTCTACGACGACAACGCGGTTGTTCAACCGTCGAGCCCGCTGCGTCTCGAGGTCGAGCGGCGTAACTTCATCTAGTTGAGGTAAGCTTGCTGTCAACGTCAATGCGTTATCAATTGAATGTAACGTCAACCTACTTGCTATTTCCTTAGTTTTTCAGTTTTTGTTTCTTAGTGTCTTATCAAGTTTTTAAATGATATATTGTGAGGGATTCATTTTGTGAATTAGTTAACGTCTCTCCGTGTGATCCGGGAGGCGAGGTGTTTCCGGACCCGGTTTGATCCCCGCTGCCGTCCATCTTTTTAGGGGTTTTTCGTGCTTTCCCTCTGTAGTCTGAGATAATGCCGGGATGGTTCTCACATGAAGAAAGCTTCATTCCATCATCTCATTAATCATCCAGCCGGCGCCAATAGATCTTTGCTATCATACAGTGCGTCGTTAACCCAATATAGGCCCTATATATAAAAAATTACCCATGAAACATTCATCTCATCATCCCATCAATCATCCATCCGACGCCAATAGATCTATGCTATCATTATAGTGGGTCGTTGAACCCAATATTAAAAAAAAAACTCGAGAAACCATCATCTCATTAATCATCCATCCGACGCCAATAGATCTTCATTATCATTACAGTGCGTCTTTAACCCAATATATATAAAAAATTACCCAAGAAACCTTCAACTCATCATCCCATCATATCAATAATCATCCATCCGACGCCAATAGATTTTCGCAATCAATACAGTGCGTCGTTGAACCCAATATTTAAAAAGAATACCCAAGAAACCTTCATCCCATCATCCATCCGACGCCAATAGATCTTCACAATCATTACAGTGCATCGTTGAACCCGAAATATAAAAAAATACCCAAGAAACCTTCATCTCATCAATCATCCATCCGACGCCAATAGATCTTTGCTATCATACAGTGCGTCGTTAACCCAATAAATATATACAAAAATTACCCAAGAAACCTTCATCTCATCATCCCATCATCTCATTAATCATCCATCTGACGCCAATAGATCTTTGCTATCATCATAGTGCGTCTTTAACCCAATATATATATATAAAAAATTACCCAAGAAACCTTCATCTCATCATCCATCTGACGCCAATAGATCTTTGCAACCATCATAGTGAGTCGGTCAAACCAATATTAAAAAAAACTCGAGAAACCATTATCTAATTAACCATCCATTCGACGCCAATAGATCTTCATTATCATTACAGTGCGTCTTTAACCCAATATATATAAAAAAAATTACCCAAGAAACCTTCAACTCATCATCCCATCATCTCAATAATCATCCATCCGACGCCAATAGATCTTCGCAATCATTACAGTGCATCGTTGAACCCAATATATAAAAAAATACCCAAGAAACCTTCATCTCATCAATCATCCATCCGACGCCAATAGATCTTCGCTATCATACAGTGCATCGTTAACCCAATATATATATATGAAAAAATTACCCAAGAAACCTTCATCTCATCATCCCATCATCTCAATAATCATCCATCCGACGCCAATAGATCTTCACTATCATTACAGTGCGTCTTCAACCCAATATATATATGAAAAAATTACCCAAGAAACCTTCAACCCATCATCCATCCGACGCCAATAGATTTTCGCAATTATAACAGTGCGTCGTTGAACCCAATATATATAAAAAATACCCAAGAAACCTTCATCCCATCATCCATCCGACGCCAATAGATCTTCACAATCATTACAGTGTGTCGTTGAACCCAATATATAAAAAAATACCCAAGAAACCTTCATATCATCATCCATCCGACGCCAATAGATCTTCGCTATCATTACAGTGTGTTGTTGAAACCCAATATTGAAAAAAAATCTCCATCTTGCCGTCCCATCATCTCATTAATCATCTATCCGACGCCAATAGATCTTCACCATCATTACAGTGCGTCTTTAACCCAATATATATGAAAAAAAAAATACCCTGGAAGAAACCTTCAACTCATCCCATCATCTCATTAATCATCCATCCGACGCCAATAGATTTTCGCAATCATTACAGCGCGTCGTTGAACCCAATATTTAAAAAGACACCCAAGAAACCTTCATCCCATCATCCATCCGACGCCAATAGATCTTCGCAATCATTACAGTGAATCGTTGAACCCAATATATAAAAAAAAACCCAAGAAACCTTCATCCCATCATCCATCCGACGCCAATAGATCTTCGCTATCATTACAGTGCGCTGTTGAACCCAATAAATATTTTTAAAAAACAAGAAACCTTCATCTCATCATCCATCATCTCATTAATCATCCATCTGACGCCAATAGATCTTCATTATCATTACAGTGCGTCTTTAACCCAATATAAACTAGAAAATAAAATCAAGCTGTACTTGCATGCCATTAAGGGGGGACTCGGGTGAAAATCCTATCTTTGTCAATATTTATTGTATATACTTCAAAATTGGCACACAGACAACTATGATGACAAAACTGAAACCTTTTTTTTTTTTTAAATAGCATTTTGAATAAAATTAATCCGGGAGGAATTTGTTATCTCCATTGTTAGATGAGATAACGAAAAATAATATGTCCAACCCTTTATGAAGTAAAAATGAACAATTACAAAAACATCAAGACAATTGAACAATATTTGTAGACGTAGCACAAAAAGCATTATTGTTTTGTTGAAAAACATGTATTGGAGTAAATGCCCTCTGAAGATTGACAATGTAAATTCCCATATTGTAAATATGTAGACGGTTCGATGCACAGTGATATTGAATAATTTATCTCGGGTATGACCATTGATATATTTCAATATTTTGAAACAAATTACTAGAAAAGACATGAAAATCAATCATTATTCAAAATACTATATACAAACACTAACACATAGGCCTACTGTATTTCTCGTTACTGTTCACGACAACGTTAAACTTGATACTCAACAGTAGCAGTAACGTAGAAGTTTGCAAACTCCACACTTGATATCTTAAAGGGAAACGTAAGAATCGGATCAATCTGTGCCTAGTTCAAACATACGGTTGATCGCGAAATCTGTATAGCCCGTTGTCTTGACAACATAGGGAACAATACTTGCTGCTGAGTGAATGAATTACGACATTGTCGAAACTGTAGTGATTCTATAATTTCTCGTAATATATGTCACAAACCATGTAGAAATAATTAGAAGCTCTCATTATACTTTAGAGACACAACTTTCAGGTTACGTTGCACTCGAAGTGACAGCTGAAAGGTAGAGCTGTTTTAACTGGTTGAAATTAGACGTAGGAATAGTGTTGTGAATTGGGTAGCATTTTAGTAAGTTTACAGCCTCGAGTCGAAGGAATAAGTTAATTGTCAAGTTGAATTGTGAATGGTCTTTTTTCCCTCAACTTGAAGGTGTCAAATCTCACCTGAACCTTAACCGCATGTCATTGAAAAGTACCCCGAAGCCCATGGCATGCAACCAAGTATCTTTATTCCAGTATATGCTCCTCAGGGTCCCCGATACCAAATCGATTCAGTTATTTGGGGGAAAGTTTGGAAAATTACAATAGGCCTATAGATACAATACAATATACAGTATAGACATAGAATATAGATAGTCTAAACATTCAGGTTGTAATAAGGTGTATATAATATTTAATCGGGGTGGTAAGATCGCCCTTGTGGTGCTCCGTTCAAACGATCTCATCTTTCATCCATAGCCTTAATTGGGGAACAATGATTTGGCATCAAGTTTTGATGTTATTAAAAGATCTAATATATATTCATATAATTCAATCGTTCTCACCTAGAATTAGTTATAATGCCATTATTATATATTATTCACGGTTGATATTAACCTTGTATGAATAATCTTCTGTTTTAGAATTGGGAGCCGGAAGAGTTCGACATCACTCCGGCCAGCAGCAGCCATCTTGATTCATTGGAAAATGAAGATTGATGATGTTTGGTAGCCGACTCCATTGATTACGGTAAGAATGAAAGACAATTGAAGGGTACACGGAGATTACGATACAAGACACATTAAAAAAAATAGATAGTTGGAACAGTGTTTTTTGCAAGCTTTCTGAATATGTATCAAGATTTTGGATAACAATTAGATACAAGTCCACGAAAAATCATGTTGAAATATCGATCTCTATAGAAATAAACGTGGTTCTGAACTTAGAATTGTATTCATCTCGGAACTGACAACGTGCGACCTGTGTCGTTATTCCCGTGTACCCTCCACATGAAATGTGCAGTAAACCCTCGTTAATTCAAAATCAAAGAGACCAGAAAAGATAATTTCGATTTTTAAAAATTCGGTCATCAAAAAACGAGTTTTTGATGAGATTGGTCACTTTTCCCGCTTAGAATTTAGTCAATTTCGTATTCGGCGCGAGAGAAAGGAACGTTCAGTGAGGCCTTGGCAACGGTTTCTACTCCTTAGTTTTGGCTGGTATCATAGCTGCTATGCCGTTACAGGCTGAATTGATTCGACAAGACTGTTTTCTAATTGTCTGATGAACGTAGTCGATAACTAATTTAGTCTTCGTTCTGGTCTTGCTTCGGATGCTACGATTCACAGCTGTCGTAGTTTTGGTTTCGGTCTCAAGCTCGTCCTTCAGTTCAACTTGATTTCATTTCGTTGAGATAAAGACTAGGTGCTCCCGAGAATAACGAGTCGGATGCTTTGAATAATCAGAATAGTTGCGGCAAGGTGGCTTTGAGGACGGCCGAATTCAATTACGCCAGATGCACTGTTGGGGAAGTTCTAAACAGTTATGAATTACTGTAATCAGTTGTGAATAGAGATGGTTCTAGGATCGGTAAAACGCTAAAACTCTCATTAAACTGTTGTGAATGGATGTACGGTACGGTAAAAATTATAGTTTCTAGGCATTAATCCATATGACATATCTTGGGTCTACCTAACTCAAACCAGCATCAGAAAATACTAAGACACCAAACAAAATAACCTATAACTAGCATGCTATTATATGTTCAGTTTATCTTGATATAACAAATAGTTTTCAAATTTACTGCTAGATGTACTAATTACGTTACGGTCTGCGTGGTAACTTACATCGTAGTGTCTGAACTAAAACATTGATATCTTGAAAACTGCTTATCCACCCAACACAAAACCTTCTGTCCAGGCTAATGCCGGGATGGTTCCCACAATAAGTCTGCCATGACCGCTTCCTTCCCATTACCTCAAAAACCTTTTTATCACATCATCTCATTAATCATCCATCCAACGCCATCAGATCTGCGATTTCATAACAGTGCGTCGTTAAACCCAATATAAAAAAGAAACTTTCTGTACTTTTAGTTACCAGTACTGGTATATCTAAATAGATGAACTACACCAAATATTGAAACATTCTAAAAATTAGTAATTGACCTTTGACCTCATCAAGATGTTCTCGCTGCTTTTGGTGTTGTTTAATATGTTTCAAATGTAACTGGTAACATGTAGATTTTTATCACATTTCCAATGACACCTTGAGACGTCCGCTGCTGCGTGCCAGGGGAGCGGGGGTGGGATTTTGTATAGAAAATAATGGGTATGAATAAAAGGTAGGGTATGGGCGTCAATTCGTTTTGGATTAGAGGAACTAATGACCCTAAAAATAAAATAGGGAAAAATATACAGTAAACAGTCAATAGATGATTATAAAATTATTCTTGAATTTGATTTATAATGCGAGATTTTAAAACAGATTACCTTTCTTTGTCTCCGAAGTTACCATCTCACTTCTCTACCAATTTACAATATATCACCCAGTCGTTTACAAGTGTTTACAAAATTAATAATAATTTTTCTAAAGACACCGGTTAATGTTGTGCAGGCTCACACCCTCATTGTCGCACACGTTATTTTCACTTTCAAAACCTTTGTATTCATCAAACAAACTTCTTTCACCCGCCGCGCTTTGTATTTACCGCAACCACTCCTGATCGCGTGGTCGCTAGAACTACCTCTCTCGTGACCTTCACTTCTAGCTACCCCCGTCACTCGCGTTCCCTCTCTCGGCGGCCAATAAACAACTCAATCAACTGGATGATTAGCCGCCCCGGTGGCTAAGTCATCTATCCCTAGCGGTAGAAACTGAAGTCACCGTTGGGCGTGGGTTCGAGTCCCGCATAAGGCATAGGTTTTTGTGATCGTCTTTTCACCTATCATAACCTCACAGCTTAATTATCATCCGATCATTCGTACCCCCTTATAACCAGCTGTTGGTAGGGTCGTTCAGCATCATACAAAAAAAACTGGGTGATTGAAAAGACGACTTGAAATGAATTCTACATACAAATAGGACTAATTAAACTAAAGGGAAAAGGGATGAAATTGGACCAGGACAACCCCTCACCGTGAGGGACGTCAGACAGGTCAATCTGTGGCGGTGCGTGACCGGGGCATCGGGAGGTCAAATTTTGACGACCCCATATCTCGGAAACTAATGTTCCTCGGAAAAATGTGAAAAAACACGTATTTATTCTTAGCGATGATGTCAGTAAGTGTGCGGAATTTCATCAAAATCGGAGATGGTCGCCAATAATTCATCAGTTGATTTGTTATGGAATGAATCATTATCCGTGCAGGAAAATGATCCATCCTGAAAAAATTCTCACTGATAATATAGGAGTGAGGTGAGAAAAAATGTATGTTACAAGCAGGAAAAAGATGGATCCTGGAACGATTAGTTTTAAATATTACGCCCCCATTAAATTTGTAATATAATTTTCACCCGTTTATTTCAAACTCTAGATGAGTTTGTTATTAATATTCGTCTCATTGATGTTGTAATTGTCGTCAGATGTCCGGTGGATCGTGCATTACGCCCGGCCTCTCTCCCGTCTCGCTCTCTTCGACCTTCGTTGGCTGTGACCTTGGATCAGTTGGGCGACGGAACATTGTCTCAGGTAAGACCTAGATCGACTTCAACACTGTGCGTGGGCAGGGCCATTTTAGGACATCTTGCGCCCCCAGGCCCGATTTCCTTCCTCCCCCCCCCCTTCCCCCATCATCAAGTAGGGCCTATAGTAATTGATTCAGAATAGCACAATAGCTCAGAAATATAACGAGCATTAGGTTTTCATCCAGAAGCACATTTATGATTATTGGTTTGGGCTATTACCGTATCCAACCCAAGAAATGAGAAGGATAATTTTATAAACTTTTGACCGTTACTAATGTGTATATTTAAATAATGATATTGAAATTTATTAAAACTTGCCGACAATAACAAGCAACCAATAAACAGTTTTCAAACAGCACTTTTATGATTTAGATGAGAGATTAGCGTCGGGAGCTTCACGTTTTAGGCACCTAGTTCAAATATCATTTCGGTCAGGATTTTGTTCGAGGTTTATTTTGAAAATTGTATTCTTTTTCCCAAATTTGTAATGATGTCCATCATTTTATGTTTTACATTCAGTGAGATATATTTTTGAAGTGATTTCATTTTTCAAATTCAAAATTTAAAAAACGTGAATGTAAATTATATTAAAATACACATTTATTTTGTATATACACGTATTATTTGGTTTCTGAGGGGCTGACACCCTTGAAATTCCCGTCCCCTCCCCCCCATTAGAATTTGCCACCCTAGGCCCAGCTTTTTGGGCCTAGGCCTTGATACGGCCGTGGGTGGTCAGTCTGGGTGTAAAATGGTTCCTGTGGCTGTTGAAATTGGATTCTCATTCACAATTACAGACAAATTATAAAATATTTTAGAAACAAAGAAAGCAGATTAGTCTACCACTATCTGAATCAGCCTAAAGTCAGTCTAAACTGTCATCCAGGACCCTTACTTGATAAATGTCATGCTAGTGCTTGCTAGCTCCAATAGACTAGTGCTTGCTAGCTCCAATAGACTAGTGCTATGATTGGTTAAAATCCACTACAAAAGTTACCTGTCATGGCAACGTGTGTATTCTGCGTATTTTCATTGTTGTTAGCACAAAATCCTGGCCCTGCCGATGAGGTGGGTTTCGAAATGTGACGAATTATTGCAGTCTAAGAGACCGTGAATTTTGTTTCGTATTGTACTGTCATTGTTGGTAGCTTTCCAAGTAAACATTATCCAATCAAAGTCCCAGCCTCTTGAAGCTAGCTAGCATGAGCACGTTATTCCAAGTGGATAATTAGGGAAGGGTCAAGGAGACCGGGGTTCGATTCCTGTCACGGTCGATAGTCCTGACTGAGACGGGCAGATCAGTGGCTAGCACGCTGAACCGTCACTTCGGAGACCAGGGTTTGTTTCTCGTCATGGTCGATCATCCTGACTGAGACGGGTGGATAAGTGGCTAGCACGCTGAACCATCATTCAGGATACCGGGGTTCGATTCCTGTCACAGTTGATAGTCCTGACTTAGATGGGTGGATAAGTGGCTAGCACGCTGAACCATCATTCAGGAGAACGGGGTTCGATTCCCGCCATGGTCGACCATCCTGACAGATGTGCACCATGGTTTTGCTGTTGTTCAGGTCAATACTGGGATGGTTCCTAAGTCATGACCTACTGCCCACTTTCTAAAAACACTTGTACAAATGAATTTTCGTCTCATCTTGCCATCATCTCATTCATCACTCACCGACGCTAATAGATTTTAGTCATGATTCCAGTGGGTCGTTGAACCCAATATAAATGATATTCACATTTTTGTTGACCAGCTCTATCTATTGATGATATCTGATGAGTTTTACTAATCACTGCTACAAGCAGAATTATTCATTTTGGTGTTTCACTCAAAGATATTGCATTCTCAGTGCCATGGGAATCGAACCTGGATTTTCTCACGTAAACTAAAAGAAGTAGCTACCATGGCAACATGTCATGTCTATTTCCTCTTGTTGGTACAATGATGTACTATATAATTATGATTTCTTTCTAACCAATCTAGTCAACTAAATGACTAATCGGAAAATGGGAAGATTTTAATACAAACTTTGTTTCCTGTTGTTGCAGGTTGTCTCAGCTGTTTGCCGCACGAGGGTTCCTGCAATCCCAGCCTGCCGTACAAGACACGTCATGCAATTGCCGACTTCAGGATCATGTTGGGACTCAGCTCGGTCATTGCAGCAATCAACGCTGTGACTTCAGCTGGTCAAGCAAGCACCTGATCAAGACACGCCACGCAGGTTCCGCCTCCAGGATCATGATGGAGTTCAGCTATCACGTACCGACTTCAGCCAGTCAAGCAGCTGATCAAGTCATTATTACTTTACTTCTGCATGCATCAACTCAAGAAAATGATGTACTAACAAATGTATTATAATTGTTTGATTTATTGATATAACTTGTTCAGAAAATGTGATAATAAAATGATGATAAGTAACAATTACATGATGTGTTCTAACTTGTGATTATCCTGTGATTCCTTGTAGTACCCGTGCAGCCCGCAGGGTAGGGGGTGAGGGGATGTAGAAAAGGTTGGGAGGCTTGACCTTGAACCCTTGCGTGCAAGAGCGGCTCATGTACCTTCCGAGAAAGCTACGCAAGTCTCTCTCGCACGTTCGAATACAAGGTCTCCACCAAACCCCCTCCAGCTAATCTCAGATCGTGATTGGATGTACGACAATGTACCCTTGAATGCAAGACAGGCTCTTGCGAGTCTATCTCACACGCAAGAATAGAAGGTCTCACCCAAGACCGATCCAGATCATCCCCTCACCCCCGCGAGCCTTTTATTCACATGCTCGGGTGTGGCATCAATTGCTTAAGCTCGAGGAGATGAGTTCCTGTCGTGGAGCTTTAATCAGCTTGGTTTTAGCCAACGGGCGCTGATCAAACCACTCTAGGCTGGCCTACCCGGCTCGGGGATCATTTTACAATAGGCTGAATCATACCTGGGTGCGGGCTGCACGAGGTCAGTTTACCCACATAACGGTGCACTTACGCGCTATCTCGTAGTTGCCACGATGGTCCAAGGAGTGAGTCTTCACGGTGAGCTGCAGCCTGCAAACAACAAAGAGCTCAAATTAATGTCAATAACTTGCTTGAAATTCGATCGATTACAAAACTTCCAGTAGATTATTCTTTAAAAAGAGCTACTTCATGTTCACACCAAATTTGAGACAAATCAAATTTTGCAATTTGAAAAAATGCCAAGTTATTTTTCGCTCTAAAATCTTTAAATAAAACTCAATTTGGAAACGGAGACCAGATTTGTGTTACAAATTGAGCACATTACAGATACATAACAACATAACTGAGAAATTGAACACAAAGTTTCAAATCACAAAAAAAAATTGCCCAAAAGCACAGGGGTTAATACACTAGTTTTTGACCTTTCGCAATTAATTTCTATGAACTGGTGAGACCTATGATGTTCTAGTATTTTTTTATGATCATAGCTTTAGGATCTTTAAATCATTAGAAAGTTTCGTTACGATTGCTCTGGCGGTTGCCAAGAAAAACGTCGCTGATTTATCAAAAAAAGGACATTTTCAGCCAATTTTTAGCAAACTTTCAGAACAGTCTTCTGACATAACGATAATTGTCCAATTAAGTTTGAATATTCAACAAGAAGATTCAATTCTAAGGGAGAAAATATGTTTTGTGAAATTGTAAAACCAAAATTGACGTCAGAAATCAAATTTGAAAATCGTTAAAAAAAAGGCAAAAAATCGTAAGTTTTGATTCGTCTAAAATTTTGTAGTATGACGGAGGGGCATTTCAAAAACTCAATTCCATTGAAATTTCTCCAATTTTCTTTTTTTCAAAGTAATTACAAGGATTCTAATATTGTATATGGGCCCTACCATGGCGAATAATACCAAGTTGATTTTCGCTCTAAAATCTACAAATTGAACTCAATTTTGGAACGGAGACCGGATTTGTGTTACAAATTGATCACATTACACATACATAACAACAGAACTGAGAAATTCAACAACAAGTTTCAAATCACAAAAAAAAATGCCCAAATGCACAGGGGATAATACACTAGTTTTTGACCTTTCGCAATTAATTTCTATGAACTGGTGAGACCTATGATGTTCTAGTATTTTTTTATGATCATATCTTCAGGATCTTTAAATCATTAGAAAGTTTCGTTACGATTGCTCTGGCGGTTGCCAAGAAAAACGTCACTGATTTATCAAAAAAAGGACATTTTCAGCCAATTTTTAGCAAACTTTCAGAACAGTCTTCTGACATAACGATAATTGTCCAATTAAGTTTGAATATTCAACAAGAAGATTCAATTCTGAGGGAGAAAATATGTTTTGTGAAATTGTGAAACCAAAATTGACGTCAGAAATCAAATTTGAAAATCGTTAAAAAAAGGCAAAAAATCGTAAGTTTTGATTCGTCTAAAATTTTGTAGTATGACGGAGGGGCATTTCAAAAACTCAATTCCATTGAAATTTCTCCAATTTTCTTTTTTTCAAAGTAATTACAAGGATTCTAAAAATGTATATGGGCCCTACCATGACAAATAATACCAAGTTGATTTTCGCTCTAAAATCTTCAAATTAAACTCAATTTTGGAACGGAGACCGGATTTGTGTTACAAATTGATCACATTACAAATACATAACAACAGAACTGAGAAATTCAACAACAAGTTTCAAATCACAAAAAAAAAATGCCCAAATGCACAGGGGTTAATACACTAGTTTTTGACCTTTCGCAATTAATTTCTATGAACTGGTGAGACCCATGTTGTTCTAGTATTTTTTTATGAGCATAACTTCATGATCTTTAAATCGTTGGCGAATTTGACTACGCTCGCTCCAGCCGTTTCCAAGAAAAAAGTGTCTGAATTACCAAAAAACTGCAATTTCCAGCCAATTTTCAGAAGTGGCTTCAGAAATGACGACAATTGTTCAATTATGTTTGGATATTCAGTAAGGAGATTTAATTCTAAGACAGAAAATGTTTCTTTGGGAATTTTAAAACCAAAATTTACGTCAGAAATCAAATTTGAAAAAAGTTAAAAAGCAAAAATTCATGATTTCGATTAGCTCAAAATTTTGTAGAACGACGGAAGAGCTATTTAAAAACTAAATTCCATTGACATTTCACCAAATTTCTTTGTTTTGAAGTAATTACCAGGATTCTCAAATCCTATATATAGGCCCCTACCATGGCAAATACACTGAGTTATTTTTTGCTATAAAATCTTTAAATTGAACTCAATTTGGAAACTGAGACCAGATTTGTGTTACAAATTGATCACATTACACATACATGACAACAGAACTGAGAAATTCAACAACAAGTTTCAAATCATGAAAAAAAATTGCCCAAATGCACAGGGGTTAATACACTAGTTTTTGACCTTTTGCAATCAATTTCTATGAACTGATGAGACCTATGATGTTCTAGTATTTTTTTATGAGCACAACTTCAGGATCTTTAAATCACTAGAAAGTTCCGTTGGAATTGCTTTGGCGGTTGCCAAGAAAAACGTCGCTGATTTATCAAAAAACGGACATTTTCAGCCAACTTTCAGAACGGTCATTTGACATAACGATAATTGTCCAATTAAGTTTGAATATTCAACAAGAAGATTCAATTCTAAGGGAGAAAATATGTTTTGTGAAATTGTAAAACCAAAATTGACATCAGAAATCAAATTTGAAAAACGTAAAAAAGGCAAAAAATCATAAGTTTCAATTCGTCTAAAATTTTGTAGTATGACGGAAGGGCATTTCAAAAACTCAATTCCATTGACACTTCTCCAATTATCTTTTCTTCAAAGTGATTACAAGGATTCTAAAATTGTATAATATATAGGCCTGTAGGCCTATACCGTATATAACAAATATAGCCTACTAAGTTGATTTCTGCTCTAAAATCTTCAAATTGAACTAAATTGTGGAACTGAGACCTGATGCGTATTCTAATTCGATCAATCTACATATACATAACTATCGAACTGAGAATGAGAACAGAACTGAGCCCCGATTCAATGCCGTCCTGAGTCTGCCGAACAAGTGTTCCAAGCTCAACAGGTCTCATGCTTATCAAGGTCAGACCGCACGCAGTCGGACGACGCACACAAAGCAGCGAACAGCTCAACATGCCTCGCCTTATCCTTACACGTCAAATAAAATTGACAGAAATTGGCAAAACAATTATCAATTCAAGGAATTCACTCGAGCTATTTTGAATTATCCAAACCGAAAACCGAGTTACAGAATTTGATGGTTCGAGATAATAGTTCAAATTACGGTCTAGTTGGAATTCAGAACATTCATATTAAAAAACATTGAAATGCCTATACCTTCAACCAGGAACCGACGTCAAGTTCGAAATATGTCAAATTTCATATTAACCAAGCTTGGATCAACGAGGGTTTACTGTATTGAAATAGTTTAGATTGATCCTATGTGTCATGAGTCTGCAGGGACCGGAACCATGCTCTGAATTAACAAACCGATTCATTGTTGTAATCACGCAATTGATATGCTTGATATCAATTAATAATCTGCAGCCATATATATGAATTGGGTGAAAGTTAAGAAAGAACCGCAGCTTGCCAAAGTGTATACGTAAGTAGAGAGACTCGTGTAGCGCAGAGCCCGTTGTTAGAACACAGAGATGATTATCTACAAGCGCAAGATTTGACGTTTCGGCTATTGCCTTGGTCAGAGTCAAGTAGATATCTACTCTGATATCTCAAGATACTGACTATCTACTCGACTCTGACCAAGGCAATAGCCGACAGGTCAAAATCTCGTGTGTTTGTATATCGGTAATCATCTGTGTTCTTTCAACGGGCTCCCCACTATGAGTATCTCTACAAAGTTTATAGACTTTGGTAAGCTGCTTTTCTTTCGCTTCCATAAATCACAGACCCAATTCATAGATGGATGTAGGCCCACTATAATTATATAATTTTTAATTTTCAAAACTAAAATACCTATAGTAAGGAAACAAATTTTTGGAGAGTAAAAATAAAAAAAGGGATTTCCTTGGTTAAAATTGTGTATGACGAAGAAAGATCGGACACGAGATGTTGAATAATTATTGGCGAGCAAATTCTCGAGAATTGACAGATTCAAGAACGAAACTGAAGAGTTTGAATCGTAGGCCTACAATAACAACGGTACTCACCGGTCGAGATGTTTTCTGGAGTTTCTTTTCTTCTCTCTTCCATCACCGCGTCTCTTCTTCCTCCCTCTTCTCCATCTTCTCTAGCCGCACAGCCTCTTCCTCTTCTTCTTCTCCTTCCCCAAACATCCTTCCTTCTTTCTTTGGATTGAAAGTACGACCAACTGTAGAATGAGACAAGAAATTTGGTATTACATGATACAATTATTGAGACACTGAGCACACCTATTTGTGTGTTTTTCCCAACCTCCCGCACTAACCTAACAAACATGTAACCCCTTCCAGCAACCCTCCCCCTCCCCAACTAACCTAACCAATAAAAATCAACCCCACCCTCCCAAACAACATGCAAAAACCATCGTAGATGAAGAGAGTTTGAAAACTATAAGAACAATTCTCAACCTCCCGCGACTTTTTCTGAAATATATGAATAAGATCTTTCAGAAAACACAAAAAAATTGAAAATCAAACACCAATTGGCGAGGGTCAGTGTCACAGTAAAATAACCTCACTCTTTATTGTATTGCTGATAGATCACTAACTGTTGACATTGTTTCATTGTCATATTTTGCGAGTCATATAAGGCCTATCACGTTTTTGCATTCATAATCCACATCATTCAATGTTCATTTCTCTAATTTCTCATAGGTTAGGTTAGGTGGATGAACGGTCAGCTGACTGAACCTCGCCTTTATTACTGTAGGTACCTACTGACATTGTTATACATGATGAATAAAGACTTCCTATTCTATTCTTTTCTATAGATGCAAACTAACAGCCATCATGTAATTACGCTAGTCCTACTTTACTCGATGACAGACGAACGGCTAACGGAACTGTTCCGATACAATAGAGGAAACGTGTACGAAGATGAATCAAAATAGGGCCTTCTACATATAGGAAGATCAATGAAAACATCATGTGCAAGTATCAGTGTAAGAAAAAGTGCAAAGAATCTAATTGCATGTGCCAAAGTGTCATATTAATTAATGAGTGAATTATTTTTCTAGGCCTAGGCCTACTCTAGGTTATGGTCGGCCTAGGAACTTTTTCATTACCTGTAAATACACACTGGCGTTTCAGGTAAAGGAGACACTTCTACTTCAATTGCGAATAATCACGTATTGGAGACACACTTTCTTAGTCACTATTATATAAATAAGTAATTATTTTCTTCTCCGTATCAAACTTCCATGAGGTGTTTTGTTGTTTATATTCATCATTTTACAGGTACGCCAAATTACCCACAGTGCTCCATTCATATTATTCTGTTCCAATCAAGAAGGCAGTGAACTTACCATACTCGTGTAGCAATGCCGCCAACCTGTCCCAACCTTCTGTCAAACTATTTGTAAATATGCCGTAATCAACCCGTCTTTTTAGTGATGGTCAGGGTTACATAGGGTGAGGTTTTGTATTAAATTGTCATCTAGGTAGTAATTTTAGGGTTCATGCCCTGCCCTACTAACACTAAAAATCATCTGACACCACCGAACATAACCCTAGAACAGATGGTCGAGGATACAGCATATTCACCAAACTTCCAACCACAGTAACCCACTTTTGGTACATGAAAATTAAAAAAACTAATTTAATAATTTTGGTTGAAGAGTGTACCGGTATATGAGTGGAATATCAGATTTTTGAAACAAGATTTTGTAAATTCATTTATATTGGGGTCAACGACGCACTCTACTGATGACTACGATCTATTGGTGTCGGTGAATTATGTATGTGATGATAGGTTATTTCATTAGATCATTTTCGACAGTGGGAAGAAGTCGGTCGTGGCCCTTGGTTGAGATAATTCTAGTATTGACCTGAACAACAGAGGAAAACCACAAAAAACCCCAGTCGACCATGGCGGGAATTTAACCCCGATTTACTGAATGACGGTTCAGCGCGCTAGTCACCCGTCTCAGATAATTCAACACTCAACAAGTTAATTATATATAATATATATTGAATGGTTAGAAATATAAAAATTCTAATTTGACAAACAGAAATCACTCATTTATATTATTTTTAATGATGCACTGTAATAATACCGGTGAATATTGGTGTCGGTAAATGGTGAATTAGATGATTTCTTTCCTTTCCAACTACTTTTGCTAGCAAAGTTGGGTACACTTCACAAGGGCACAACATGCCGACTCGATTTTGCCAGTGCCAATTCCTCTTCTCACCACCTCCCTCCATTTCTTCCTATTCTTACACCATTTACCGCTCTCAACTTCAGTCCATACCTCTCCTCTCTCTTCAACAGCTCTTCTCACTCCCATCTTCCATCTCTCTCTCGGTCTCTCCACTCTTCTTTCATCTCCGCTCACCGTACTCTGCTCTGGGTATTCTATTCCTCTCTATTCTTTTCATGTGTCCGAACCAACTCGGTCTCTCCCTACCTAGCTTGAACAATAACCGTTCCACACCAACCTCTGCTCTGATCAATTTACTTCTATCATGCTCTCTCCTCTCCAACCCAAGTCCAGGTAGCAGCTGCGTAAGTTAATATTGGTAAAAAATATGTATTATATAAATTTTTTGGGGAAAATCTTCACTCCATAATGACTTACTGACATGTTGGTATAGGCTGTTTGCTTACTGACACGTACACTTGCCTCTCTGAATATCTTCGCATCATTGGTTATTACGCTACCCAAATATCTAATTTCTCTACTCGTCACCAATTCTACACCTCGCAACGTTACCTTCTCCCATCTCGCCTTTTTTTCTCTAGCTGTTCATCACGTTCCTCTCTACTTATCTTCATTCCATATTCTTCAGTTACTTTATTCCATTCATCCATCTTTCCCTGTATTACTTCTCCATCATCTCCCCATATCATTATATCGTCTGCGTATACCAATGTCCTCGATTCTATCCCCTCCGCCCTACTTCCACTCGCCTCAACATTTGATTCATCACTATTGTGAACAATACTAGTGACAAGACACTACCCTGTGTGACACCAGAGTTGATGTTCTACCAGCATTTGTCTGGTAGACCGTAGAATGAGATGATGGGAAGTAAAAATATTTAATTTCAGGTGTCTTGGTTGGATATTTTTTATATCTGGAAGATGATAGGAATTTAAATTGATATTTTAATGTTCAGTAATTGCCACTTCTGTATAATCAACCAGATTATATAAACACTGAGGGTTTTGATTATCAATATTCAATGCCTTTCAAACTAAAACATAACTGTACTATACTATAGGCCATATTCATAGAGAAGGCCATCTACAACTATACAATTAAAAACATATGGAAAACAAGCTGCTGTTATAATTCTCATACATTTGGACTTCTGCCACGGAATCATACAAGTGATCATAGAAGTAAGAGGCTACTGCTGTTTGCCTGACACAAACCACAATTTCACTCTTGATCGCCTACCCCATCAACAGCTAGGCTAGGTTAGACGGGGGTACAAATCAGCACTTGATAATGGAACTATGAAGTAATGACGAGTGAAAGGAAATTTACAAAAACCCACAACTGACGATGGCTACAGTTTCTATAGCAGTGCCCTAGCTTGAGCAACAGAGGGAGGCTAATTTCACTCTTATGGCAGAACAAAATTAAATTTTCCACTCACAACTGCACTCCCCACTGCAGGTGCATGCTGCAAGCAAGCTGAGCCAATCACAAAAATAGAAACAAAAAATATGAAAAATGGGTGGACAAATTTTCCAACAATTATCAACATCTATTCATTGCCTTGAAAGTCTTCGAAAGATCTAGGCCACTCCCCCGCTTGTTGTGACTGCTACTTCTCCAAGCGTACTGACTTCACATGAGCGGAGAGTTGAGGTTCGAGTGGACACTTGAAACAACAATCATTACTTGAATGGTTGTTAACTGGTATGGATTAACAAGAGGGATAACCGAGTGTTGGATCTAATAAGAACATACTGTGCACTAGAATAGTTCTTCACTGGCATAAATCAACAAATATTTCTTCAGGTGAGCTGCCTGACTGCTCTAACAAGAACATTCCTTGAAATGGAAAGGTCTAATTATCACCGGTATGAATCTTCATGTGTCTCTTCAGTCCACTTGATCTCCTGCACTTATACGAACAAACGTTGCACGCGAGTGGCTTATCGCCAGTATGTATCATCTTGTGTGCCCTTAGATTACCTGAATCTCTGCACTTATAAGGACATATGTTGCACTGGAATGGCTTATCATCAGTATGTATCATCATGTGTCTTTCTAGAACACGTTTTCTTTTGCATTTGTAAGAACAAACATCGCACTGGAATGGCTTATCATCAGTATGTATCATCATGTGTGTTTTCAGATGAGCTGATTGCCTGCATTTGAAAGAACATACGTTGCACTGGAATGGCTTATCATCAGTATGTATCATCATGTGTGCTTTCAGATATGTTGCTTGCTTGCATTTGAAAGAGCATACGTTGCACTGGAATGGCTTATCATCAGTATGTATCATCATGTGTACTTTAAGACCACCTACTTGTCTGCTCTTATAAGGACATATGTTGCACTGGAATGGCTTATCATCAGTATGTAACATCATGTGTCTTTTTAGAACACGTGCACTTTTGCATTTGTAAGAACAAACATTGCACTGGAATGGCTTATCATCAGTATGTATCATCATGTGTGTTTTCAGATGAGCTGATTGCCTGCATTTGAAAGAGCATACGTTGCACTGGAATGGCTTATCATCAGTATGTATCATCATGTGTACTTTAAGACTACCTGCTTGTCTGCTCTTATGAGAACATATGTTGCACTGGAATGGCTTATCATCAGTATGTATCATCATGTGTCTTTTTAGAACACGTGCACTTTTGCTTTTGAAAGGACATTCATTGCACTGGAATGGCTTATCATCAGTATGTATCATCATGTGTGTTTTTAGATAACTTGGTTGGGTAGGCTTGAAACCACACACATTACAAAGAGTGGATGAAACTGTGTCAGTCTTCTTGTTGACTTTCTTTCTCCTCTTGTTCTCAGATTGTGTTGGTCTCGTTCTTCTCACTCCAGCAGTGGCTGGCATTATAGGTTCCTCTCCATTGTCCACACTCGTAGATGTCTGTGTGCAAGTATCCTGCTCAGTAGAATCCTCCGTACTTCCACTCTTGCTGGTATCATCATCTGCTTGGTTGTTGGACACTAAACACACAAGAAAATAATAATCATTTTACATATATTCCAAACTGTATTGTTGTGCCTCTTCACAATATTATCTGGAAACTACTGCTTTGATGTTCACTGTACTGCATGAATTAGGATTTGAATATTATTAATACACAATTATTGATTACTTTCAATTAAATCAATGGTTTGCAAAATGAACACAAAACAGAATCACTTTTTTGCACAATCATGCACAATGTCACCCATCAAAACCACCTGGTTTTCCACCTTCATTGAGGTATGCTCATTGGTTACAATTTTTCAAATTATTTTCTCAGTACGTAATGGGGACAGGCTACAAAATGGAATTCAATTTGGGAAGGATGTAGTAATCACACCTAGCTAGGTATGGGTGCCAGAGAGGTTGTGGAATGGTTGGGATTTTTTTTACAAGAAACTTTTCAAACGTTTTGCCGTGTCAGAAGGCATTAGCTATATCGTTTTGTAACCCTCAAAATCTGCAATGTCGTTTCGGACATTGCATGTGCAGAACATCTGTTAAAATTCTGCGCATTGTACAGTCATACAACTCCGTTTATTCTGCAATCTGGCAGACTTTTGTCATCACACCTCAAATAAAACTTTCAACATCTAATCACCAATGTTATTGGACGAGGGTTGGTTGCCTGAAAAGATGTTGTTGTTCACCATCTCCCTAATCCATTTCAAAAGCTAATTGTGGATCATGAAACCAATACTTATAAATAGAATGGGATCTCGACAGTCCAGCTTCGCTCGAATTTGCTGATGTCTATGTGGCAGATTTTCGAGTTTCATACAAAATTTGATTGCTCAACACATTGCCTAGTATTTTGCTCAATGGCCAAACAACACGAGGTATGAACTCCCACACTTGAATAGAGATGGTGCCTGACAGTGAAAATAATAATGATATAATTCTAAGGAAAATCTAAAGGTCTGGATGTCCTACCAACAAGACGATATCCACTGATGCAATGTTACGATGCTCAGTCGTGCATAGCAAAATGAGAACACTAACTTTTGGGACAGACTTTGTATATCGTTCTTTCTCGAGCCTTAGCTCTTATAGGTCTACTCATTTACATCTGCGAATGAGGATTCACAAGAAAGACTGCCATTTAGAGAAAACGAGAACATCAATAACGTGAACCAAAATATCATTACATTGAAGGCCCTCCCTTACACGTGCTACAAATGTTACAGAAGTTCTTTACAAAAAGAACGTTCTCTCCATCTTGGGATCAATATTCTTATTGATAATCAATCTCATCTACTGAGAATGGGAAACACCATGACCAATGTTGACCATGTCTCACAAAGATAAATACGGGACTGCTAATATTTGGATCGAGGTATATAGAAAAATATACTCACAATATTTGACTGGTTCTCTTTTGTCCACAACACCAGCTTTCTCCTCAAATTCCTCTGGCTCGGATGCACATTCATCTGAGATGTCTAGTTCTTCCTGTTTCGGTACAAGTAGTTCTTCCTGTTTGGTACAAGTAGTTCTTCCTGCTCTGTGTCTTGCTCCGTGCTTGAAGTGGCCGACTCGAAGAACTGTCGTCCGGTTACTTCACACATGCTGGGATCATACTCATTCTTGTTAGCAGCCACTGAGAACAAGAACAAGGTGAGACTATGACACAGTGAAATAGCCGGCTCTAAGAACTGTTCCGTTACTTCACACTTGCTGGGATCATGCTCAGTCTTGTTAGCAGCCACTGCAAAAAAGAGCAAGGTGAGACTAGGTGAAGCAGTCAGCTCTAAGAACTGCTCTGTTACTTCACACTTACTGGGATCACACTCAGTGATGTAAGCAGCCACTGCAAAAAAGAACAAGGTGAGACTATGACACAGTGAAATAGCCGGCTCTAAGAACTGTTCCGTTACTTCACACTTGCTGGGATCACGCTCAGTCATGTTAGCAGCCACTGCAAACAAGAACAAGGTGACACTATGACACAGTAAAGCAGCCGGCTCTAAGAACTGTTCCGTTACGTCACACTTGCTGGGATCATGCTCAGTCATGTTAGCAGCCACTGCGAACAAGAACAAGGTGACACTATGACACAGTAAAGCAGCCGGCTCTAAGAACTGTTCTGTTACTTCATGCTTGCTGGGATCACGCTCAGTCATGTTAGCAGCCACTGCGAACAAGAACAAGGTCAGACTATGACATAGTGAAGCAGCCGGCTCTAAGAACTGTTCCGTTACTTCATACTTGCTGGGATCATGCTCAGTCATGTTAGCAGCCACTGCAAACAAGAACAAGGTGAGACTATGACACAGTAAAGCAGCCGGCTCTAAGAACTGTTCCGTTACCCCACACTTGCTGGGATCACACTCAGTCATGTTAGCAGCCACTGTAAACAAGAACAAGGTGAGACTATGACACAGTAAAGCAGCCGGCTCTAAGAACTGTTCCGTTACGTCACACTTGCTGGGATCATGCTCATTCTGTTAGCAGCCACTGCAAACAAGAACAAGGTGAGACCTATGCACAGTGAAATGGCCAGCTCTAAGAATGTTCCGTACTTCCAATGCTGGGATCATGCTCATTTCTTTTAGCAGCCACTGAGAACAGAACACGTGACACTATGACCAGTAAAGCAGCCGTCTCTAAGACCTGTTCTGTTACTTCACAATTGCTGGGCTCATGCTCATTCTTGTTAGCAGCAGCCACTGCAAACAAGAACAAGGTGACACTATGAACATGAAATAGCCGTCTCAAAAAAAACTGTTCTGTCTGTTTCTTCACACGTGCAGGGATCACGCCAGTCATGTACAGCCACTTGCAACAAGCACACAGGTACACTATGACACTTGACCAGCCGGCTCTAAGACTGTTCTGTACTTCACACTGCTGATATGCTTCAGTCATTTAGCAGCCACTGAGAACAAGAACAAGGTGACACTATGACACGTAAAGCAGCCGGCTCTAAAACTGTTTCTGTTACTTCACACTTGCTGGGATATGCTCAGTCATGTTAGCCCCCGCACAAACAAGGTACACTATGAACAGTGAAGCAGCCGCTCTAAGACTGTTCCGTTACTGATTCACACTTGCTGGATCATGCTCAGATATGTTAGCAGCCACTGAGAAACAGAACAAGTGGTACAACTATGACCCAGGTGGGAATCAGCCGCTCTAAAGACTTTTCCGTTACTTCACACTTGCTGGGATCATGCCAGTCATGTTAGCACCACTGAGAACAAGAACCAGGTGACAACTAGAATGAGTGCAGCTGTGACGTACACCTTCCGATGTACGGCTTCCAGAATGAACAGCACAGATTCTTCATGCCCTACGGCTCAGGCGCTTCCCAGGGCCACATTCAAGCCATTTCTGTTTCTGCGATCCAAGCCACATCTCAATGCTACGCACATCTAGCAGGATTTATGGTACTCCCTCAGTTACTGTCTGCTTAGACGACTATATACTATTGCTTCAGCTTGTCCAAAGAAGCGACGATTTGACACAAGAAAGACAGCACTGTCCAATAGTGTAAGCCAGCAGGTATGCTCCTAACATCGAGCATTACGTTGAGCACTACGTTAACGGCGTGAACGAAGCAAAGGTGAGCAACAGTTGACACACCAGGTAGCAAAACCACGTGACATCTGTTGTTACAACTGTCGATGACTATACCAATTATCGGCTCAGATTACAATATAGTTTCTCAATTTTACTGTGGAGATTGCCATCAAAGACTTTTTTTATAACCTTTACATCACTCATGGTTCCCAGTCATTCAGCAAACAATGTGCTAGGCAGAACAAGATGATTGCATTTGTGTGTATTGAATACAGTGAAACTTCTATCAATCGTTTTACAAGGGACCATGAAAGTTGAACCATCCTTGCAGGAATATGATTCATCCAGGAAAATTTAGTATCGATTATATGGGAGTGAAGTGAGAAAAAATGAATGATACAAGCAGAAAACGATGGATCCGGGAAGAATGCATAGAGGTTTCACTGTATATATAAATAAAAAAATATATTCGATGGATGAAGGCTTGATACTTTCATAGTCATACTGAGTACACTTGAATATAAACACAAAAATACCGTACATGACTTCATCACTCAGTTTAAATACCGTATTGTCCCGAATATAAGCCGACCCCCAAACTTTTAGATCAACAATTGAAAAAAGGGTTCATCTCCTTTCCACGTAAATCATCACTCTTCCGAGTTGGAATCGAGTCAATTTCGTATTGCGCGCGTGAGGAAGCTATCCCAACTGCGTGTGAGAAACCGTTGAGAGGGGCCTCATGATCGTGTGTACTCGGCTAGTGCCCATGACGCGTGATCGTCACATGGCCCGCCTACTCGTCAAGGTCTGACAAGACAATGCAGCTAACAGCTCAACGTGCCTTTGTTTATTAATGCGCGTCAAATAAAATTGATGGATAATGAGAAAATGATGCTTCTTCGTGATAAAACATTTATTAAACGTGTTTTTAATATTTTTCAGTTTCAATTTGATTCCATTGTTAAGAGTGTGCATGTGTAGCGCCCAATCATATTTAGTAAAAACGTGTTTTTGACCGATTTTAGGTCGAGATCCGCATATAAGCCGAGGGTGACTTTTGGACTCGCAATTTTGAGAAAAACCCTCGGCTTATATTCGGGACAATACGATACACGCAGTTGACACTATGAATGTTGTGAAGCCAAAGATGAATTTCAAGTAATGAAATAGGCAGTCGTCACAACTGTGATGCCCAGTTTTTGCTGAAATTTGGATTGAAAAATTTCGTAACCAGATTGAAACAGAAGGCCAATTTCTGGAAAATCACTGGATTGAATTTGGATGACATCCTCATAGCGGTGACTCCTGGTACGAGGAATTTTGGAAATATCGTGAAATTCTAATAAACCGAATAAAAAATATACTACACTCAGTCAATCAGTCCTACCTGTAGCCCAACTAGCGGAGAGGTCAGCGTATTCGAGCGGAAACTTCACATCCACCTCTTCGATTGGTAACAGTAGAGGGTCCACCTCGGTGCTGCCAGCGACATCGCTTGCTATGGAAATAAAAATATCAGGGTTGCCAATCGATATCGAATATTTCGATCGATTTTCGATATTGTCACAGTAGTCTAAACTACTGCAGTTATTTCTTCATAATTTCTATTCTAATCGACCATTAACTACTACCAACATCTTTCACATGTTTTGCTCTGACGTCTGTCGTTAGGGAGAATAAACTAGTGATGCCTTCGGGTACCCGGGTCGGGTACGGGTAATGCATTACCCGGGTAATATTCTGTTACCCGGGTACCCGTCTAGGTTCCGGGTAATTGTGCTAACCACTACCTATAATATAGTAAATAACTTTTATAAATCACTCAAGATACCGATAGAAATTCAACTTCGCATTCTACATAAGTTTTCTCACCTACCTTCCCAGACCTCCCTCAACTTGTCATAATGCGCTCGTCAAATCTAGTCGCACCACCTTCCGTTATCTGTGGTCACTCGTGCAGTGTACTGAATCCCTCTTCTGTCAACCGCTCTCTAGTTGCCATGCAAAATACTATTCTTTACCGAGAACTGAGAAGCATAGTCATATAGTTTTTAGTTTTATTTAGTTTTTTAAATTACCCGGGTAATTTCGGCGGGTACCCGGTTCCTAATTTGTTACCCGAAGGCATCACTAGTAAATATGTAACTATTTAGACACTAAAACGTCATTCAAGAGACCGGGGTTCGATTCCCGCCATGGTCGATCATCCTGACATGGGATTATCGTTGTTTTCCTCTGTCATTCAGGTTAATACTGGGATGGCTCTTCAACAACAGGCAACGACTGACAGCTCCTTCCCACTATCAAAATACACCCAACAAAATAACCTTCCATCTCATCATCCCATCATCTCATTCATCATTCACCGACGCCAATAGATCTTGGCCATCAGTACATGCAGTGTGTCGGCCAACTGAATATGAATAATAAAAATATATGTATGTACAAAGTGGACGTCAACTAATGAGTGGTATCTCTTCCATTGAAACGATACATTTTTAATAAAAATAATACTTCATAATATTATGTTTATCACAAATCACAATGTAAAGGCAGATTATCACTACGCCTCACAAAAAGATTACCGACGACTAAATGAACATGATTTAGACCTTAAAATATTTTGAATGATATTCGATATCGAATGGAATTCCCAAAATTTTAATATTCTTGATCGATTTTTGATATAGCACATGTCGGTATCGTTTACGTTTTCTTGATCGATTGGCAACCCTAAGAAATATTACCGTAGTTAATTGTTTTTTTTTATATCTATATCAGAAATGGCTCGATACATTCCTCACTGCCTTCGTCTTGGCATTTCCTTATCGTAATCCATCATAATTGATCAATACAGAAAAAAAATGAATTTTTCATCTTAGGATCAATATTTCAATTGATAATCTCATCTAGGCCTACTACAATGAAATATACCATGACCATTATTGACCATGTCTAGAAACACAATTATTGACGTATCGATATGGGACTGGTAATATTATGATCAAGAAATATAAAAAAATACTATACAAAAATCTTTCAGGTCATTACCAACGAGTTCTTCAACAACAGGTCACGACCGACTCCTTTCCACTATCCAAAAACACCTAATAAATAACCTTCCCATCATCTCATATATCATTTACCGATGCTAATACATCGTAGTCAGCAGTACCGGTACAGTGCGTCGTTACACCCTTATAACGGAGCCTGATGAATGAACAAATGAACAAATCAAGCGTCACGATTCAAATTGAAAACATAAAATCGAACATATTAAACAACATTCCCACTCGGCAACGCCACCAGTACAAGGTGTTTCCCGGTCATTGTGAAGTATCCCGCAGGCGAGGTAAGCTGTTGGGTTCAACAATACTAGCGGTCGAGGACTCTCTTGTACAAAATCGTCGTACAACAACAACCAATGAGGAAGGCCTAGACATTCACGAGAACTGATATACATGTTTTGGTTTAAATACATTTATTGTGCCATTCTTCATGATTGCAACTGTCAGAGAAAGATAGTGAGTGAGAGAGTGAGATGCCACTTACGTCACTAATATAGAAGCACTAACATACTCTTACTGTTACGGTATTCACGGTACAAGATACGTTACCTGTTCCAAACTCATCCCACGCTTCGTCCTTTATCAACATGTCCGTGTGATCTGCCTCCTCTGTCCAAGTGGCTGGTGGATCCAACGTTTCTTGCTTTATCACAGCAAACATATCATCTCCCTCCTCTTTCACCAGGGCTAGCGGATCCTCATCCATCTTGCTGCTATTCTTCACGATCAAGCTAGAAGACGAAGCAACAAATAAGCAAATTAGATCGGTTTGGAAGCTTCATTGGTCATGTCTGTTGCTTCAGTTTCTCAATATCTATCGAATGTTCCAGTGAGAGTTAGGTTAGACGGTATTATAAGCTGCTACGGTTTACAGCTCAAGGTTGGACTAACCGAAAATAGCGCAAAGAATTGGATTGCACATACGGACGGCTCAATAGGCCCAAGTTCGTTCAAAAGAGATAGTCACTACCGCTTACCAGAAAGTTTAGAATATAGCCTATGACATCGTTAACAGAGCCCATCAGCCTTGACAATACGCTTGGGCTTAGATGCCCGAGACATACAGATTCTAAAACAGTAAAATTACTGAGACACTGAGCACGCCTATTTGTGTTTTTTTTTCCCCAACCTCCCTTACTAACCTAACTGACATATACCACCCCCCTCCCCAACAATGGCATCAACCTCCCTACCCTAACCTAACCAACAAAAATCACTCCCTCCAGCACTCCCCTCCCAAACAACATGCAAAACCATCAGATTCAAGTGAGTTTAAAAACTATATAAACCAACAATTCTCAAACTCCAACAACTTTTTCTGAAAAATATAGTGACCTAGTCTAGAAATAGGCCTAGGCTTATGGCATTGACTGAGCCATTTCAAATTGTAACTTGAATACAAAATCAATGACTAGGCCTAGACCACTAGGCCATAAACTCGATGATGGGCCTAGGTCTAGGACTAGGCCTGCCTACCTGACCTAGGTGGCCTGTCGGCTATAGGCCTAGGCCCTATTCGAATAATAACACTTACTCCAACACTGTTCCTAGAATCTAGCTGTTTCTAGATTAATTCTCCCGTCTATTATCCATTTACAAGACGACTACGAATGTATTACACCTTTTGTTTGTTTTGCCCGTGTTGTGAATGAAGTTGGCGTCGTGTTATGGCGAACATGAAGGAATACCAACACCACGTAAAATAATACATGACGGCTCTTTGCACCCAGCGACGCAGTAATGTGAGTTGGGTTGCTCTACTGTCAAGGCGTGGGGTCACATAACTCAAGGAAATACCATTATATTTAAATATATATTAATTTTGTATATAAATACCGCAAACATTGAGATCAGTCCTAACTGGTGCACAGAATGACCACGTCGTGACTTTATTCATCAATGCTATTGATGAAATAATTGATATACTATGATTGATTGAGTATTTTTTTGCTGAATTTAGGTGGATATGCATTTTTGGATGAGCGAAGCGAAGACTCAATTACACTTGACCCGAAAAAAATGTACATGTTTTTTTTTTTTTTTTTTTTTTTGTTCGCGCTCTACAGGTCAAACGAAAATTCAAATTCAATTGAAACTTGGCAAGCCCAAGTGTCATCATCTGGATTGAATCTCATTGATTTTTATGCGCAATCGATTGCACCACTTCTGAGAAAACTAATTTTCCATTTTCCAAATTACCCATAAGAATAAGCCGGAGAAAAATTTTCGTACAAAAAATGTCCTTCAAAAAAATTAAAATTTTCACCGAATTTCAATATAATAATAATACACATGATTCCAAACTTTCACTGGAATCCAATCAGTCGTTTAGATATAAAAAATGATTTAATGACATTTTTATACATCATTCAAAGCTATTAAGAAAACCATTTAAATCCAAGCAACAAGTGTCACCAATTATTGAAGAACTATCAAAACAAAGCCTTCTTTATTACTGGGAAAACGCGTTATGTGTTTCCGCGTTGATGGATGAGCTAATAAGAATGAAACTGAATTATTTCAAAAAGTTAAATCAAGTTGATGTTTTGACGGCATTCAAATTAAAAATTAATGTTTTCATTCGGTTGATTTATTTCGTAGACTATTCTCATCATGAAGGAAATATTAGATGCAATCTAAGATACAATATATACACCTTGAGATCCAATTATATTCATTACTCATTCTAAATAATATCTTTGATAATAAGAAGGCTTGTTTTAATAGTTCTTCAATAATTGGTGACACTTGTTGCTTGGATTTAATTGGTTTTCTTAATAGCTTTGAATGATGTATAAAATGTCATTAAATCATTTTTTATATCTAAACGACTGATTGGATTCCAGTGAAAGTTTGGAATCATGTGTATCATTATTATATTGAAATTCGGTGAAAATTTTAATTTTTTTGAAGGACATTTTTTGTACGAAAATTTTTCTCCGGCTTATTCTTATGGGTAATTTGGAAAATGGAAAATTAGTTTTCTCAGAAGTGGTGCAATCGATTGCGCATAAAAATCAATGAGATTCAATCCAGATGATGACACTTGGGCTTGCCAAGTTTCAATTGAATTTGAATTTTCGTTTGACCTGTAGAGCGCGAACAAAAAAAAAAAACATGTACATTTTTTCGGGTCAAGTGTAATTGAGGTCTTCGCTCCGCTCATCCAATCAAAGATATTATTTAGAATGAGTAATGAATATAATTGGATCTCAAGGTGTATATATTGTATCTCAGATTGCATCTAATATTTCCTTCATGATGAGAATAGTCTACGAAATAAATCAACCGAATGAAAACATTAATTTTTAATTTGAATGCCGTCAAAACATCAACTTGATTTAACTTTTTGAAATAATTCAGTTTCATTCTTATTAGCTAATCCATCAACGCGGAAACACATAACGCGTTTTCCTAGTTATCCAAATTAAACAGCTGGATTATTTTCGAAAACTACGAAAATTGTTGAACGTTTTCACTGATTACGAATCTCTCTCTCTCTCTATATACATATATATATATATATATATATATATATATATATATATATATATATATATATATATATATATATATATATATATATATATGAATTTAATTATATAATTATTCAAAAAAATATATAGGTATAATCTATGACTACCAATAACGTTATTGGTAGTCATAGGTATAATTAATATCAATATATATATATCTCCATGTCGGTAAGGCAGTCTTCCATCTATTAATTCAACCAGCTACTTCTTTACCGACTTCATAATAATATTACAGAATAATATAATCACTTCATTTGCATCCACGAGACTGAAGCTTCCTATCGACCGACCGTCTCGCTTATTCCTCACCACTAACACACGGGTGATCCGAGCCGTCATTATACGCTGTCAATTAAAAGATTACATGCTGTGAGAAGAGATGCAACAACAGGTGATTCACTTGTAGAGGTCAAGGCCAAATACAGGTCACAGGTCATTGGTAATTAATACGAGATTGGTGATTGACAGGTGATAAAAAACTCAAATGGATCGTTAAATTGCGATAAATGAGGGAATATATGGCTATATATCTATATAAATCTCTCTCTCCCTCTCTCTCTCTCTCTCTCTCTCCTCTCTCTCTCTCTCTATATATATATATATATATAATATATATATATATATATATATATATATATATATATATATATATATATATATATATATATATATATATATATATATATATATATTATATATATATATATATATATATATATATATATATATATATATATATATATATATTATATATATATATATATATATATATATATATATATATATATATATATATATATATATACAATTCTGCCGAATCATTCTAAACCGTTTCGACCACATTATAATATTGTAGATTCTATTATTGACATATTTCTCATGAAAACCTAATGCTATATTTTATGATATAATTCAATTCTTCACATAATAATCTCATTCGTACATCGTCATCATGATACTTAATACTATTTATAGAATTGTAATTAGATGAGCGTTAGCGAAGATATCCGCCGAACTTTTATGAAGCTTTGTCTGTGTCTTGTTTGTTTGTTTGTTTGTTAGCACTGCACAGGTCGCAGGGTTTGACCGATCGACATGGAACTTCTTGTGTAAACGCAAACTCATCCACTTGGAACTTTGTAGTTTTGGGGCCAAATCGGTTGGACCATATTTTAGAAACATCATCTCTAAGTTTCTAAAAACTCCATAAGATTGGGCTGAGCGGAAAAATTGAAGAATAAAATCACATATGTGTGATTTGAAACTCTCTTTTCCATATTATTATTCAAAAAGACCTATCCAAAAATAATAATATAATAATATCCATAATATAATACTGAATAATAATATCCATGAGAAAAACCCAAAAGATGTCTTTATTTACACATATATATATATATATATATATTTATATATATATATATATATATATATATATATATATATATATATAATATATATATATATATATATATATATATATATATATATATATATATATATTCTATTCCTTAGACACTGAAAAAAGATTGATATATTGAAACGAGAATTACCATCAATGCATTTCTATGTCATGTACTACCCTATGATGTTCCGATAACTAGCATCTATTGGCGTCAAGAAAAGACGAATGATTCTCTAGATGTGTAATTCTACAGACGCCAATAGATCTTAGTCATCAGAAGAAGACGTCTTAAGCCTGAGAGGATTATCGCTAGCGGTAGTAACTGAAGTCACCGTTGGGCGTGGGTTCGAGTCCCGCATAAGGCATGGGTTTTGTAACGTCATTTCACCTATCATCACTTCATCGTTTCATTATCATCCTCCATTCGTAACCCCCGATAAACCCACGTTGGGGGTCTTTAAAACTTAACGACGTCTGAAAAATTATTACTTATATGTACCCTTTACTGCCCTCCTTTTCCCAGCAAAACCGAATAAATAAGTTTAATTTTTCGAATGTTTTCCCGAAAATAAAAAAGATAAAAAACCCAAAAATTAATTATTTTTTAGTTTAATTTCCCCTCGGAATTTTCCCCTCGATATTCGTATATATTTTTCTGGGTTTATTAGTTCTTAGATTCGAAATTTTAGGAATTATTT
>OU015475.1:5560954-5580954 GCA_907164805.1 Brachyptera putata
AAATGGTAAAGAAAGGACACAGGACCGAGGTTCACAAGTAGATAGGCCTACTTATGGTGGTGTTGCAGCCGTTGATAGAGCACATAGAGATGAAGTAAATATTCAAGATTTTGACGTTTCGACTGTTGCCTTTATCACGGTAGAGTAGGTAATCAACTCTACAGTGATAAAGGCAACAGCCGAAACCTCAAAATCTTGTGTTACTTCATCTCTATGTGCTCTATCAACGGCTGCAACACCACCATAAGTAGGCCCATCTACTTGTGAACCTCGGTAAGCTGCTGTTCTTTCTTTCCCTTTTACCCAATTCATATATGTAAATGCTCTATCCATCGTTTTACCATATGGATGATTACCGAGATACGTTACTCAACATTAAGAAGGCGTACACATTCGTGTCTCGGCAGCAGCTTCACACCGGTTTCCGCCATATTGGACAACTTGAACTAGGGCCTAGCAACCACATAAATAGAGATCTGTGATAGCACAAGGCCTTCTATATTATTGCCTGACAACACCTAGCCTCTAAGGCCTTCTATAATACATAATAAAATAGAAGGCCTTGCTTTCAACGTCCAATATGGCCACAAGATCATAACGAGCATATGTTGCTGTATAATTTGACCTGACGAAGTCAACCCCAAGGTCTATTTAGTAAAAATGTGCATGATTTTAAAGATATTGAGCTGGATCGGATAAAATATTAATTTTGAAAAGTGTGTTCGAATATAGAATTAACTGGAGACAACAAATGTCAAGTTGACAAGAATCGTTATCTCTTTCCTTGAATAAGTATAAAAAAATTAGTGGTATTCGGACAACTTCCTGCCTCAGACATAAAAGTCCGAGAGAATTTGTAATTTTCGTTGATAATCTCGTAGTTGTTGATCTAGAGTTGTATTTGTATTTTATTATTGTCCCGTGGACCAGTACATGGTACAAAGTATGGGTATCGTCAGGTATAAAATAGTAGCAGCCGCCCCGGTGGCTAAGTCAATTATCGCTAGCGGGAGTAACTGAAGTCACTGTTGGGCGTGGGTTCGAGTCCCGCATAAGGCATAGGTTTTTGTAAATGTTCTTTCACCTATCATCGTTACATTGTTTCATTATCACCCGCTCATTAGTACCCCCGTATAACCTAGCGAGGTCGATAAATATCACTGAAAAAAATGAGATGAAAAAAGAAATATAGGCCATCAAAACTACAAATAAATGCTGTATTATACGTCAACAGTACAATACCTTATCAAGTGCCAGTTGTTGAGCTTCGAACGGAAGAAACGTAGATTGAAGTTTCCGTCCTCGATTCGGCTAGATCAATCAAAACACATATTCTGAAAACGTAGAATCAAAGGAATTCGGTGATTAGAGGATGTGATTGGACAGTTGAGTACAGTGAAACCTCTACGCATCGTTCCCGGATCCATCGTTTTCCTGCTTGTATCATTCATTTTTTCTAACCTCACTCCCATATAATCAATGAAAAATTTTCCTGGATGGATTGTTTTCCTGCATGGATGGTTTTATTTTCCTAGTCCCTTGAAGAACGATAGGTAGAGGTTTCACTGTATAAGTAGAGACATGTAAATATAGCTTCTATTTTTCCTCTTCGTAGCATTTTGAATTTGAAAAATAGCACTTTGGTGCATCTATTTTTTTGAAACGTTATTCTTTGTAGTGCAACAACGTTTTATAACGTAACAACAGTATTGTACTGATAAAATCATTATATAACGTACAATTGCATACAAGAGAAACACATCAATTGATATCATCAGATAAGTGGCGTGCACCACCGGGTTATATCTACGCCTCATCTGCCGCCTGCATTTTCAGCTGATTCTTGGTTTACGATATTCCCAACTAATTTCACTCTTTTTACATCTCAATTGATCTAATTTTTCGAAAAATAGCATCTATAATGCCTTTAATCTGAATATAGCGTTTATATCGCAAATACGGCAAAAAATGGCATAATCAGACTTTTGTAGCGCTTTGTCGCCTTTTCAAAAACATTATCAAACAACATCAAATGTATTGGAACGTGAAAATATACTAGAAAAACATCTATTGATGCACTTTTAAATTTCATCGCTTTTATAGCAATTGCTATTTTTACATGTCTCTATGTATAAGTAATAAATAATTGTACAGAAAATGATAATTTACCTTTGAAGTGTGCTTGCTGTATGTTTGTGGGAACTTGCAAGGGAAAGTTGTGCAGGCCAAGATAAAGCGTCAACATGAAAATCATTGAAGATCACATAAACAGAATTAACCACAAATTATTTATTAATCAACAAATATAATAATTTATATAATCATAATTATATTGCATTTTACGTTTCAAATCAGTTGATAATAATACTCTTTTAACAAATGTTTACATTCTTGTCGCGTCGACAATATTCATCTTATTTAACAACCTACGTTAATTACGTGATAACTGAGCGTTTTTATATTTAAAACTAGACGTTAAAAGTGCGTTGCATATTGCTAATACAGATGGTGAGATTGCCCTTGTGGTGCCCAATCAGAACGATTCTACATCATCGTCCTTAGTCTTAATTAGGAAACGATGACTTTCTTGACATGATGATAAAAATGAAAGAAGAATTTTTGTCGTGCGAAGTTAGGTAACATGTTATTCGTGCTTACACAAGATGATTGTTAACTGCAGGGGTTTCCAAACTTTTTAGCCCAAGGGCCGCACTGATTTCTCCACCAAGTCCCAACGGCCAACGTTTGTACAACGTCATATTGTTGGGAGCTACATGAATCCCATCAAACCGGCACATGCAGCGCAGTGGTTAACGCGCTCGCTTCATGTGATCTGGGAGGCGAGGGGTTTTCGAACCCAGTTCGATCCCCGCCGCCGACCATCTTTACAGGGGTTTTCATGGTTTCCCTCTGTAGTCTGGGCTAATGCCGGGATGGTTCCTACAATAAGTCGGCCATGACCGCTTCCTTCCCACTATCCTTCTCATTACCCAAGAACCTCCATCTCATCATCCCATCATCTCATTATTCATCCATCCGACGCCATTAGATCTGACCCGCACATGTAGCGCAATGGTTAACGCGCTCGCTTCATGTGATCCGGCAGGCGAGGGGAATTCGAACCCAGTTCGATCCCCGCCGCCGACCATCTTTACAGGGGTATTTCGTGGTTTCCCTCTGTAGTCTAGGCTGATGCCGGGATGGTTCCTACAATAAGTCGGCCATGACCGCTTCCTTCCCACTGTCCTTCCCATTACCCAAGAACCTCCATCTCATTATTCATCCATCCGACGCCATTAGATCTGACTGGCACATGCAGCGCAGTGGTTAACGCGCTCGCTTCATGTGATCCGGGAGGCGAGGGGTTTTCGAACCCAGTTCGATCCCCGCCGCCGACCATCTTTACAGGGGTTTTCATGGTTTCCCTCTGTAGTCTGGGCTAATGCCGGGATGGTTCCTACAATAAGTCGGCCATGACCGGTTCCTTCCCACTATCCTTCCCATTACCCAAGAACCTTAATAATCCATCCGACGCCATTAGATCTGACCGGCACATGCAGCGCAGTGGTTAACGCACTTGCTTCATGTGATGCAGGAGACGAGGGGAATATCGGACCCAGTTAGATCCCCGCCGCCGACCATCTTTACAGAGGTTTTCATGGTTTCCCTCTGTCTAATGCCGGGATAGTTCCTACAATAAGTTGGCCATGACAGCTTCCTTCACACTATCCTTCCATTACCCAAGAACCTTCATCTCATCGTCCCATCATCTCATCAATCATCCATCCGACGCCATTAGATCTCAGTTACCATCACAGTGCGTCGTTAAACCCCATAACCTTCATCTCATCATCTCAATAATCATCCATCCGACGCCATTAGATCTGCGCTAAGCTATGGCGGGCTGGATTCGTGGTGTTAGCGAGAGTAGTTTGGAGACCCCCGCTCTACTGTGATCGAACTTACAAAACGTGAGGGGATCTTATACGTATAGGCCTACAAACGTGTAACTAAGAATACCATTGGCGAAATGTGGACTACAACAACATTACGTTCTGATAGATTCTTTACGTTTACGAGCGAAAATTGAAAGAAGAGATTATTAAAGGACATTACAACCTAGAAACTAGATTTTAATGAATAATGACAATATTTATGTCCCTAATATTAGAGAAAACTAGAAATCATCATCTCAATTTCAGAAATTATAGTTTATCTATTTTCGTGCATTACCGATTCTGTATAGAAACATAAATAGAATCGAGTGGCAACTCTGAAAAACGACCGAGTTCTGGAAAAAAGATGAATTGATTCTAATTTTTGTAATTGAGTTACGATTTCTAGTTTTCTCTAAAATTAGGGAAATAAATATCGTCATCATTCATTAATATCTAGTTTTAGGGTTGTGATAGCGCTCAATATCAAAAAAAAGAAGAATTACCAATATAAGCCAATTGAGATTTAACGCTTTGTTAATCCAAGATATAGTTGGGTCTATGTACATACATAAAATGAGCAACAGAAAGAAAAGAAAGACAAGTCAATATCAGATGTGGAACAAATGTCAGAAAAACAATGACCAAACAGTGATAAATAATTATAATAGCTGGGTTTCACCTCTCTACGTCTGCACAACGATTACCCACAATACCGCCACCCAGTCGCATTTATAACAAACGAGTACAAATATTATTAAACTTCGATATATTCGACATTTGTCGAAGGTCGCAGCATGGAGTTGTATTGTACTGGAGGTATAACTCCGTGCTAAAAACTCGGCCCACTTGATCACAACTAATAGTGGGTTACGACGGCCATGTTCCCTGCTCAAGCTGATTGTTGTCAGGTGTAGGCCGAACGAAACTTGTTTTATATTTAGTGTCTGAATTCAGGCCTTGTATATTATTAAATAATGTATTAATAAAGAAGGCCTTGACTTCTATATTATTACATAATTTGTGATAATAAAGAAGGCCGTGCTGAGTTACCAATGTAGAGTAGCTCCAACTGGCAGTTGAAAAAAGAACATGTCCGCCGTTTCGAAGTAACCGGAAGTATTGGTACACGGCTCGTCGCTGAGATAGACCTCCATTTATACAACTCCATGGTCGCAGTAACTAACATTTGTGACGTTATAGAGTTACTGCCTTCTCATTGGTTGTCTGTATGCTAATCTGCCAATTGGGTTGGGTTTTTTAGATGCTCTATCTATCCTCACCAACCCAACTCTATTTGGTAATACGTTGACACGATAATTTCATACTAGTTGGCCAAGCCAATTGGTTCGAAGTTGAAAGTGAACATGACGTCACATACGCCAATTGGGTTGGTATTTTTTAGATGCTCTCTCTATCCTCAGCAACCCAACTCCAGTTGGTAACACGTTCACACGACCAATTCCGTACTAGTTGGCCAAGCCAATTGGCGATTGGGAACAACTAGAGTTGTCCGTGATTCATAGACCAAGGACGTTATTTTGTGTAGTTATATAGCAGTAAATATCCCAATACAACAACAGTGAGTAATTTAGTACCGGCACATGTAGCGTAGTGGTTAACACGCTCGCTTCATGTGATCCGGGAGGCGAGGGGAATTTCGAACCCAGTTCGATCCCCGCCGCCGACCATCTCTACAGGGTTTTTCATGGTTTCCCTCTGTACTCTAGGCTAATGCCGGGATGGTTCCTACAATAAGTCGGCCATGACCGCTTCCTTCCCATTACTCAAGAACCTTCATCTCATCATCCCATCATCTCATTAATCATCCATCCGACGCCAATAGATCTCAGTTATCATAACAGTGCGTCGTTAAACCCAGTATATATATATAGTAATTCAGTAACCCTTCATTATAATTATTTATATCCACTTTTCTGTTAATCGCTCTAATCAAGTAACGGATATCGCTTTAAAAGTGATTGTCAATCATTCGTATCATATGTAGAATTAATCCAGTGATACCCCCATGACATCTAATAGCCGACGGGGTCTAATTACAGTACAACCAATAATAATTCATTTACAAATAAATGTATCTACTACCTATCACTTTACTTTATAACGGTTAGGCTCGGTAATACAGAGTCCAGTTTGTCTTATTCTGAGAGTTAGTTAAACTATAAGTGACCATGGTGATAACAACACTTAACTGCCAGTTAGAGCTAATCCCGTGTTGGTATTTCCTGTGCTTGAAGGAGAGAGAGAGACAGAGAATAAAGTAGAGTGAACAGAAGAAAAGTGTACAGAGATGAAGTTGGTGAAACCTATGACTACCAATAACGTAACGGGATAAGCATCATGGCGTAAGTTATATACTTTCAACATTGGACGTCTTCTCACCATGATGGAAGCAAAAAATGTGACGCGCTGAAGTGTACATTTTTGAGATTCGCAATTTCAAATCAAAACGTACGCATTCAGCTCGTATTTCAATGTAAAGTACATAGTTGAGTACTTGCATTGTTTCTGTTCTTTCTCGCAGATGTCAAGTAATTAATGCAGTTATCAATTGGTAAATGTGGCAGTATGGCTCTTGACTAGGTAGGGGTTCAATGCTTTTACACACGTATTTTAAATTCAGATTGGCTAATTCAAATGAAATGTATTCCAATGTTGCTTAATACAATTGGGAAGAGCTGGATTCACAGAGTGCATTACACGTATTACTTTTATGAATCAATATATAATACTACCAGTAAATTGAGTATGACGGCATCCCTTTGATTCCCGCATGGTGCGAAAGGAAATGATCAAGTTGCTTATCCCGTTACGTTATTGGTAGTCATAGGTGAAACGTTGGTTTAAACCTGTTGTTATCTACATTGTTAAATAAAAAGGTAAATGAGGTAAAAATTCAAAAGTGCGGCACCACTTTTATAAACAAACACGAAAGTGCAAGAACTAGTTCAGATAGTGCAGACCTCACTGCGTTTGCAAAAACGCTTTCACAAAATACAGTCGTGTTTCCAATCGTGAACGGTGTTCCGAAGTATCGTAGAAACCTCAACGAGTCACCGTTATAAATATAACGGGGATATTTGCGTTTGTTATGTTGGTAGACCACCACATCGCTCGTGAATATCAATTACGTAGTTCCGTGCTCAACTAAAATACGAACGCACGTAAATATAGATTCAGTCAAAATTAACTTTCATTTTTCCTTTTATGATATAACATTTCTAATTTGTTTTCTTGAAAAACATCACAGCCCAAAAACTAGGTTTTAATTAATGATGACGATGTTCATTTCCCTAATTTTAGAGAAAACTAGAAATCATCATCTCAAAATCAGTAATTAAAATTAATTTTCTTGTCCTTCAGAGACCCATAAGTCATGACGTAGGCATTACCGATTCTGTATAGAAACATGAACAGAATCGAGTAATGTCCACGTCACGACTCAGGAGAAGGGTCCGATCCTGGAGGACAATTAAAATAGTTTTAGTTTCAGAAATAGAGATGATTTCTAGGTTTCTCTAAAATTAGGGAAACAAATATCGTCATTATTCATTAAAATCTAGTTTCCAGGTTGTGATGTCCTTTAAACTTGATTTACACGAATCAATGTTTCGATCAACGGCTTGAGTTCAACCCTTGAGCTCATGCCGTTGACTCATGTACACGATACTGTTGATCGTTGAACCCTCGAGCTCAACCTTTTCGTTTAGAACACATTCTATTTTCGATCAAGGCTTGACCGGGACCAGCCAATCAGATGATACTATTAATCGTACTGCGCGTCTTTCGTAGCGCACGACCCACAGCGTTCCTGTCGAAGAAGTTACGTGATTGCTTCGACCAATCAGGAGAAATTTCAATATGGCCGTTCCTTGAACAGCTGACATGTGTTATGACGTCAGTGGGCTATCAAGCCTTGATGGCAGGGTTGATCCGTGTAACTGCCTGCTCAATGTTTCAATCAAGGGCTTGAGCTCAAGGGTTAATACCAAGCCATTGATCGAAACATTGACCCGTGCAAATCAGGCTTTAGTTCAAGACCTTCTGAATCAACATCCATATAAGTACAGTATTTTCCTATCGTTATTGTTGCTTTCTCGTTGTAGGCCTCCACCGGCTTTATCAACAATAAATAATAAATATTTATTATTAATATTATTATTTTCAAACAATTATTCGACTGCACAAATGTTCAAAAAATCAAAAAAAAAAATATTCAAAATTTTATATCTCCATTAGACACAGGCCTTATATATAGAACCTCCTTCGCACGTTTTTCAGGGGACCAGGCAGAAAATACATACTAAAGATACTATTCATCATGTGGGGATATTATGGGTGGGATTAAATAATAAAAAACTTACTAATCAAGTTAATAAATGTACTACCATATTGAGAAACTTATTAAAGAGGTTCTATGGCACCACTATACATATTATGCCTACAAATGGCTTTCCACGAATTTACGCAGCGATATGCGCCATCGTTACATTCTGGCCAATCATAAAGCACGGAATAGATGAAAAAAAAATTGAAGAAATACCGTAACCGATCTGGTATAGTCAGTCAAGTCGGGCGTGGGCTCGAGTCCCGCATAAAATAATTATAATTGTTTGCTTAACGACCCCACCAATAGCTAAGTGATACGGAGATACGAATAAACAGGTGATAATGAAAAATTGGATGATAATTGAAAGGACGTTAACAAAAACACATGCCTTACGCGGGACTCGAAACCACGCCCAACGGTGACTTCAGTTTCTAAAGCGGTGTTTAATTGACTGAGCTACAGAGGGCGGTGAGGGTCTTAACGCATGGCCGGCATGATATAACCCTGTCGTTTTTTTTTTTTTAATGTTGCTTAACGACCCCACCAACAGCTAGATTATACGGAGGTATGAATGAGCAGATGATAATGAAACGATGAAGAGATGGTAGATGGAAGGACGTTTACAAAAACCCATGCCTTATGCGTGACTCGAACCCACGCCCAACGGTCACTTCAGTTACTACCGCTAGCGATAATTGACTGAGCCACCGGGGCGGCAAAACCCTGTCGTTATGTGATATGCATTCACTCATTCATAACATATGGCGGTATGGGTTTTCGTAAATGACCTTGAACTTTTCATCATAGTTCAATTATCACCTCTCATTGTACCCCCGTACAACCTAGCTGTAGGTGGGATCGTTAATGAGTGAACAATGAGTGAATTTTGTTAGAGTCAAGAATGAATATACAGGATAGGATGAATTAAGCAATAGAATTGGAAAGGAATTACAAAGAAGTACAAGGGGAGGGGTAAGAATGGAAGTGGAAAAAGTGGATAGAGAAGTAGGTAAATATGGATTTATACAAAGAACGACGCGGGAATGGAATGAATTGGAAGAAGATATCAAGAACATAACGAAGATTGGTGATTTAAGAAGAGAGCTAAGAAAAAAATGAAGTATAATTTTATCGAGTATGTTTGATTGTAATTTCATTAGGTATAGTAACCATTACCACCTGTTTTATGAACAATCTGTCATGAATAAATAAATATGTAAATATGTAACAACCATCATCATCAACAAAAACTGTGATATCGCTACAACATTCGTGGAAAGTCAACTTATGTATTTTTATAATGATTAACAATGGTGTAACGTACAAATATTCGGTGCAAACTCCTAGATACAATGTGCTTACATTTTACTGGCTGACGCTGCCGGATTTTCGGGATAACGCGTATTTATCGATAATGACACGTTCGATTGGTAGGTATGTGAACGTACGTAACGTAAAAAACGTTTACGTTGATGCTAAACCGTTAAGTTCTTGACCTAGGGTTCGTTGTATCATATATTAATCACCAAGATACGTTACTCCTGCGGCCAGCTAGCGGCATGCGCTCGTTACGATCTCGGCGGCCATATTGGATGTTTACAACAATAGCTTCCAAGCAAGGCCTTCTATAATTATAAATTATCGATGTAAAAATATAGAAGGAAGTGCTTAGAAAATATCCAATATGGAGGAAACTTTCCAGTTTGCAAAGCGGTGAAATTACAAAGACACTGAGCACGCCTATTTGTGTTTTTTCCCCAACCTACCCCACTAACCTAACCAACATATTACCCCCTCCAGCACCCTCCCCACCACCCTAACAACTGCACCAACCTACCCCCCTAACCTAACCAACAAAAATCACCCCCTACAGCACACCCCCTCCAAACATCATGCAAAAACCATCAGATTCAAGCAAGTTTAAAAACTATAAAAACCAACAATTCTCAACCTCCCACAACTTTTTCTGATTGATATTCAAATTCAATTGAATCGAAAAAGTTTTATTCAAAAAATACTCACAATAACATAGAGACAAAATTACAGATACAATTATACTAGAGACAGAATTACTGATATAATTATAATATAATACCAAGTTCTTAATCAGCCGCCCCGGTGGCCAAGTCAACTATCGCTAGCGGTAGTAACTAAAGTCACCGTTGGGCGTAGGTTCGAGTCCCGCATAAGACATGGGTTTTTGTAAACGTCCTTTCATCTATCATCTCTTCATCGTTTCATTATCATCCGCTTATTATACCCCTGTATAACCTAGCTGTTGGTGGGGTCGTTAAGCAACATAAAAAAAAAAAAAAGTTCTTAATTAAATAGTATAATCTAGGTAAACTTGTTTTTAAAGTGAAGGAATACCCACATAAGCAAAGCTTGTGTGTGGGAGAGGAGTCAAACAAGAAATTTTTATAATAACATATAAACATGAAATATAAACATCATCTTTCAAAAAACACCAAAAAATCAAAAATCAAACACCAATTGGCAATGTTCAGTGTCACAGTAAAATTACCTGCAAAGCAGACCTCCAAGTCACTATCATTCACATAAAATCACCGCCGATCTACGAGTAGTCCCGAAAACTTGACAACGTCAGTGGCTACTTTATAATATCTATCGATAAATATTTGATTCTCGTCGTTTCTACGTATCGTTAACGTTCCTTATCACACACTGTTCGGCTATTATCACACTCCGCGTCTTCTCTAAAGTAGACGCGTTATTGTTTTCATCGCGTTAAAATATTTCAATATATTACGTACTCGAGTTAGGGTCTACCGGGCGGTGCGGTTTGAACGGTCGGGTTCGATTACGTGTAGAAAAGTGTATTTGGCAACATGAGATAAACGATGGAGTGATATCAACAGATTTTATCATAGTACAGTGAAACCTCTAAGCATCGTTTTCCTGCTTGTATCATTCATTTGGTTCATTGGTTGTACCAATTGGAGTAAAAAGAAGATATAAATAAATGAATATTATATATACAGGCCCAGATAGATACATGTATAGATAAATGACGAGGACACAAGTGGGTTAATTGTAAGCCAATCGGAACTGAGCAACGAATCAGAATAAATATTTTGGCACTTATTTTCTAAGAATTTGAATAATAATTAATAATACTGTAGTTATGACAGGGTAGTCTTTATCAATGTTCAAACTAGGGTTGCCGTTAGATTTCAATATTTTTGATCGATTCGATACTTCAGGACTTTGATTCGATATCAAATTGGAATATTCTATACTCGATTGATTTGATATTGAATAAAAGAATCGGAATTAGCTTGAACAGTAACTAAAAGTTACAAAACCAACCGACAAAGAAGTGCAAAAGTTAATACTGTGAAACCTCGATGCATCGTTCCCGGATCCATTGTTTTCCTGCTTGTATCATTCATTTCTTCTCACCCCACTCCCATATAACCAATGTTGAAGTTTCCTGGATGGATTGTTTTCCTGCATGGATGGTTTTATTTTCCTGGTCCCTTGAAAAACGATGGATAGAGGTTCACTGTAATCTATCAAATGTGTATAGAATAAATATTATGACTTACGCGCTTGGTTTCTCGTTGCGCACAGTAATTGCGTATGCCGAGTATTAATGCGAATACGTAGGAGAAAGAGCTTGACATGCTCGAAATGTTTTATTAACTACCAGTATGACCTTGTTACAAGATAACTACCAGATTGTCAATGACTTTCTTATTCGAAAAAGCAATTGACTATCTTAAGAATCAAATTTAGTGCAGTATATTATTGTAAATTGAGTAGAAACTAAACTGAAACAAAAACAATAGGCCTATTACATTATCAAGAATCTTGACCTCCAATCTCGCTTTTCGATTGAAAATTGAACATTTCGATACACCTCGATTGATATTCGACATTACAATTTCAATATCGTTTGTAATTTTCATACCGATCGGCAACCCTAGTTTAACCTTTCAACTGCTACGCACGCGTATACGCGTTTTGATTACCGCGCTTTACTGTTTATTTTCCACTGGCCGCCAAACTTCAGTTATCGACCTGATTTTTTTTTTGTGCTTTGCGCGATCTATTGGTCGAACATATGTACTGCTTGAGAACAACGTCCACTTTCGATATATTTCATAATAGTAGCGTTTATTCAGACGAAAGTTTTTTCAACGACTCAAACGTCAAACTATGATTCCAAGTCGAGTGAAAATGGCTAATGTTGGCGGGCCGGCTCGGCGAAATAATGTGCTTTCTCCAACCGATATTGAGGCACTCATCATTTCTGTGATACCGTCAAAAAATTATGGGAAAATGATCATAAAATATGTAGTAACTGGAACTATTTGTACAAACTATTGTATTTTCGGAAAAAAACTCAGCACAGGGGGTACAGCTGGTGTCAGGAAACTCAGCAGTTAAAAGTTTAAACCGACAATTATTCGTTGAGATTTCCCGCAGGGCCAGTTTTATAGATTTGTTTCGTATCAATTGATCGACGTTCGTCTTTATCTAGTTCTTACCGTTCTCTTTCTTCGTCTGCGCTACCGAGGCATGTCAGACAGATCTTCGACCTCATCACCGTTGACGCTTTTATAGAATACATCTTGCGTGACGGACAAAGAAATTCTTTACATCCTAAATTGGATGAGCGTAGAATTACTCGATATGGCTGTGACCAATATGGCGGTTGTTCAACGTTTGGTTGGTAGCATATAGAACGACGGTCGAAGAGTCGCGCGGTATGACCATCTAACGGTTGCACAGTACGACCTTCAACACCGAAGTGGTCGGCAACGCTCAGGATGAATGTCCAATGGTCACACGGTACGACCACCTATACCTACGAGGTCAGTCGCGCGCAGGATGAAGGTCAAATGATCATGCAGGACGACCACCTGAAAACGAAGATGTTCGCGAGAGAAATGAAGGTCAAACAGTTGCGCAGTACGACCTTCAACATCGAAGTGGTCAGCTAAGCACAGGATGAATGTCAAATGGTCACGTGGTACGACCACCTACACCTACGAGATCATTCGTGCACAGGATGAAGGTCAAATGGTCACTTGGCACGACCACCCATACCTACAAGATCAGTCGCGGTCAGGTTAAAGGTCAAACGGTCACGCGGTAAGACCACATCAAATCGAGGTCAGCCGCGGCACTCAGGATGAAGGTCAAACGGTCACGCGGTAAGACCACATTAAACCGTGGATAGTCGCGAGGACGACGAAGGTCAAACGCTCACGCAGAACGACCCCTATTAACGAGGATGATCGCGACGAAGATCGAATGGTCACGCGGTACGACTGCCTACACCGACGAGGTGGCGTGATGGTTGTTGAGCGTGAGGTTGCTGGCGCGCAGGCTGAGGCTGGCCAGGCTGAAGGTCGAGCGGTGCGAGGTCACGCTGTTGGCGCGACTGTGGGGCTCGTCGCCGTACAGGTAGAGCCGCGAGCTGACGGACTTGTGGCAGTCGGGGCACAGCCGCTTCTTCTTCTTGCTGCCGCGCGACTTTAGCAGGTCGTGCGCGCACCTGCGGACAGTCACGCGGAAAAACAAACCTCAAACCTTCGGACAGGATTTTAGTATTAGAATTTATTCTTACCGAATCAGTTATTATTGATCATTTAGAGCATTAGATTTTTTCATTTTGTTTGTTTGCACTGTACAGGTCGCAGGGTTTGACCGATCGACAAGAAACTTTTTCTATATATATGTAAATTTATCCAACTCAGAACTGTATAGTTTTTGGGTCAAATCGGTCGGACCATTTTTGTGAAACATCATCTCAAAGTTTCTAAAAACCCCATAAGATTGGGCCGGGCAGAAAAAATTGAGAAATAAAATCTCTTCAATATAATTCAAATTTTCCTCAAATGTAAACATGGAAATAATACACATAATTAAAAATTTGTATGCAATTTGGACCAGCGGTTTCAAATAAAACAATGTAATACATGTTTTTTAATCATCGAATAGATAGAAATAATAGCAGAAAAATGTTGCATTGTTAATTCACGGCTCTCTAGATTCATTGGTATCGAATGAAGTTCATTTTATATGATCAAGGTATGTAGAGTTTTCGATTTTTTTTTCTAGATATCTCGTTCATCATACAACGCTTATTCTGCGTTTGTCTTATTTCGAAAAAAAATTGTCTTTATCGATCGTACCTTGCGTGTAGAATGTGCGAGCATGGCAGAGCCTCCAAGCTGTCCGCCTCGAGTCCGAACGTCGAGTTGCAGGCTCCGCACTGGAGCTCAAGGTCATCCTCGAGACACTGTGCCAGCCGCTCGTGCATCATCTGTTGATCCTCGTCTCCGAGACTCTGGTAGATACGGCTCAGTCGTACGCGTACCGTACGCACTAACAGCTAAAAACAAGAACGTTCACAATGCGACGCTAACTTGAAATTCTAACGTAAGCGCTAACTTATAAAATGTTTGGCTTATACCCCGTTTACACGATCAACTTATCCCTAAAAATGCATTTTTGAAATGTATCAGCCGCCCCGGTGGCTAAGTCAATTATCGCTAGCGGTAGTAACTGAAGCCACCGTTGGGCGTGGGTTCGAGTCCCGCATAAGGCATGGGTTTTTGTAAGCGTCCTTTCACCTATCATCACTTCATCGTTTAATTATCACCCGCTCATTCGTACCCCCGTATCACCTAGCTGTTGGTGGGGTCGTTAAGCAGCATTAAATAAAAAAAAAAAAAAAAAAAATTGAAATGTATCTCTACCAAGTAGAATACATGCCTTGTTGGCCACCAACCACCAACAGCACCAACCACCAACCACCGACCCCACCAACAGCTAGGTTATACGGGGGTAAGAATGAGTGGGTGATAGTGAAACGATGAAGTGATGATAAGTGAAAGGACGCTTACAAAAACCCATGCCTTATGCGGGACTCGAACCGACGCCCAACAGTGACTTCAGTTACTATCGCTAGCGATAATTGACTCAGCCACCGGGACGGCTACATGCCTTTCCTATCTCGCGTTTACACTTCAATAAAAATACCTATATCGCTGTCAACGCATTGCCTCGAGTAGAAATACGTTTCAACTTTCAAGGCCGTATTGCTAGTAGCCGACCAATCAGCGGCCAGTAAAGTGTAACGTCACATTCTGTTGACTGCCTAGCTTCTGTTGACGCCATATCGTTGAGTGAGAGAATCGAAGATTGGTGACTGACCGTTTTCGATACAGAAGATTTTCACTGATATTGAAGACACGTTACTTTTAGGTTATGTTTATATTGATCTCCATATTCCAATAATTCAAACAGATGTTATGTTATGTAAATACTGATCTTAAATTAGTATTTTTATCGCAACTGTCGATAAATGTTTTAGAGATTTGAGCGCTAGGTTGCGCTACTGGCATTCGCTAGTTCAAGGTTCAAGCTACTCGCACCGCTACGGCAGAAAATGAAAAATTATATTATATATATATAAAAAGCTCGTGTCACATGTTAGAGGATGAACTCCTCCGAAACGGCTCGACCGAGTGTCGTGAAATTCCTCACGCACATTCGATAGGGCTGGTAGAAGGTCCTGAAGTATACCAGATCTTCTGCCAAGCTTTCTCCTATGAGCAATATCCAAAAAACTGGCACTTCAAGGACAACACCAGTAATGGCGTTGTTCAATGACATTTACGGCGTTACTCAATGTCGGCCGCACTCGGCAACATGGTTGCGGGGGTACACGCTAGATAGCGCCAAATCCGCCAACACCTTATTTCTACATTAACAACCAACATTCACTACAAGTCACTTCGATGGCAGAACAACGTTTGCCGAGTCAGCTAGTTATGTATATAATGATAGACAATAATACATTAAGACCCCGTTTACATTACGGACATTTCTACTAGAGTAAGTCTACTTGACCGACCTACCTACGGACATTTTTGCGTGTGAACGATCGTAGGTAGATAGTGCGGCCGGTAGAGCTAGTAACCCTACCACCGTAGATATGTGTGTGTAAACGGACATCGGTAGTTGTACGGCCATCTAAGCTCTGGCAATTTGCATAGGAATCACGAAATAGAGAAGGCGGAAGACTTTTAGCGGCAAAACAGACCCGACAAGAATGGCTCATACTTCTGCTTTTTCTTCATACTTCATACTATTTCTGCTCATACTGGCATTTCTCATGATATTAATTTCATTATTTTCTCTCCTTTTTGCTGGAATTGCCAAACCTAACCCAACTAATCCAGGGACAGTGTCAGTCACGGGCGCCATTTTACTGCCCAGTAAACGTGACTGCAATTGACTGTGTGAACGCAGGTAGACGGTTACTCTACCGGAGTAGTTACTACCGTAATGTAAACGTGGTGTAAATGTAACTTATCTAGAGAACGACACTCATACGAACGAGACGAGCTGTCAACACCGACCTTGGCTCCGACGGAGCTAGCGACCTCCAGCAGCCGAGTGTTGAATTCCAGCGGACGGCAGTTGCAGATCTTCTGCTGCAGACGGAGCGCTTCCAGGCAGCGGGCCGCTCCGTCCATCGCTTCCATCTGGCACAGACGGTCTCCCATCGTCGCCGCCGAACCCATCGCACTCTCGTACTGGCGGTACGCTTTCTGCAACGCAACACGCGGAGGAATGTGTCACATTATTCCATGGGAGTCGATTCAGCGGAATATCAGTTTTTTAACGGTATGAGATATTAAAATTCTGATAAAGAGGAAGTACAGATGTTTTCAATACCTTCAAGATGGTATAAGTAATTACTATGTATGTCATATCGCATAATTGTATGTATATATACTGGGTTTAGCGACGCACTGTTATGATGGCGCAGATCTAATGGCGTCGGATGGATGATTAATGAGATGATGGGATGATGGGATGAGAGTTCTTGGGTAATGGGAAGGATAGTGGGAAGGAAGCGCTCATGGCCGACTTATTGTAGGAACCATCCCGGCATTGGCCTAGACTACAGAGGGAAACCATGAAAAACCTCTGTAAAGATGGTCGGCGGCGGGGATCGAACCGGATTCGAAATTCCCCTCGTCTCCCGGATCACAAGAAGCGAGCGCGTTAACCACTACACTGCATGTGCCGGTACATAATTGTCACGCACATACGGTAAAAAATTGTATTTTTTAGCCGCATGTGCGTGACAATTGTGCGAAATAGTTATTACTTATACCATCTTCAAGGTATTAAAAGTATATGTGTTCCTTCCGCATTAGAGTTTTGAATCCTCATACCGTACGAAAGTTATCACCAATAATCTGATATTCCGCTAAATCGACTCCCATAGATTCTCAAGAAGATTTTTCACGTGGTCATCTGTATTACGTACTAAAGACGTTCGACTGAAGTGAACTATAATTAATTTCCGTAACAACAGTTTTAAATAACGTTCAACTCACGTTGATGTCCGACTTCTTCCGGTAGATGTCTCCCATGATCCGGATACTTCTCGCGTACGTCGCTTGGTCGCCGGACACTAGCGCCAGCCTCGTAGCTTCCTGGTGGGACAATACACAACTATTAACAGATTCGACAAGGGGAGGAGATCTATGTAGGCCTATCCACGAAAAAACGAAGATTGTCCATTCACCAAAAAATTGTGTAAACTTTGACAATTCTACGGAAACTTGCTACAGCTTTTAAGGACATCATATAACCCCTAAAATACAATACAAACACAAATACCAATACAAACAGATTAAAGAGAGGTGTTTGTTACGTACGCTGCAATAGTCGTGGGCGTCGCCCAGCTCGCCCTGTTTCCTTAGCGCGGCGGCCATTTGCAGCAAGGCGGCCCGATGGTGACGCGAGTTGAGATCTCCGAGCTGCAGGCTGCGCGACAAGTCGTATGCCTTCGACGCGTAACGCGCGCTCTTGTCCGCATCTTGGAGCCGACCAAACAGCTCCGACAAACCGATGTAGACCTGCGGCAAACGCGATAACGTGGCGACTGTACTCTAAATCAACCGTTCGCAAATAGTCCAAAATTTTAAAATCCTCAAATGAATCCTAAAATAGGCCTTCTTAAAAATTGTATGCTAACACTCAATTGTTGACTGCCAGATAATTTCAAAACTTCCGAGAGAAACTAGAAATATTTTTTTCACCGACTAAATTATTTTTTTGTATACCCATGCTTTTTTTCAGTAAGGATGAAATTTAGAATGTCAAATCATGTAAATCATGTCAAATTCCAGCATTAGCCCAGACTACAGAGGGAAACCATGAAAAACCCCTGTAAAGATGGTCGGCGGCAAGGATTGAACTGGGTTCGGAATTCCTCTCGTCTCCCGGATCACATGAAGCGAGCACGTTAACTGCGCCACTGCGCTGCATGTGCCGGTTTTAATATACTGTTTTTAATAAAATGTATATAATGTTTACATGAAAATAAGTGACTTTATTTCTATTTTTCCAATAAAATAAATACCTGCAACTCCAGCGCAGGATCCTGTATCCCTTGAGCAATCTTATGAGCATGCTGGAACGCTTCCAGCGCTTTACAGAACCCGGCCAGTTCCAAGTAAACGCTTCCAACCGTCAGATGAACGTGCCCTGCCGTACGACACTGGTCGCACTCGTTGTAGAGTGAGTGACGGGCGTACGCGAGCGCTCGTTCGAGGCCTCCGAGGCGTTCGTGGGCGCGGGCGAGATTCAAGTAGGCTTCGGCGCGGAGGTTCGGGCTGTCGGCTTCTTCCGCTAGACCGAGCTGGCGGTGGGCAAACTCGAGAGACTCTCTGGAAGGAGAGAGTAGACGAGTTAGTTAGTTATAGTAGTTAAATGACTTGGTGTGTATAGGAAAATAGCCTGAGGCTTAATGTATGAATTGGATGAAAGGGAAAGAGAAAACAGCAGCTTAACAAAGTTCACAAGTAGATAGGCCTACTTGAGGTTATACGGCGGTGCGAATGAGCGGGAGATAACTAATATCCTGATCGTCTTTTATCAACTAACTTATAATACTCCGATTTTACTTGACAATTTATTTATTTAAAAAAAATATATTTTCCGATATTACATTTTGTCCCTTTCAAATAGTTCAACATTTTGAATAAATTTCAATTTATTTTCAATTCCCGACCATTTTTTAGTACAGTAACCTAGTACACATAGCTTGAAAAAATTCTAAATAATTCCCTCCTAATATTTTCATCATCACTCATCGATCCACAAGACATATGTGACCTCGAACAACCATTAGGTCAAAGGTCAACCACGAGACGAGATGCGAAAGTGACAGTAATTCCCCACGGTTGACATGACACGAATGTACCATTGGGGATCAGCAGAGAAATTGGAAGTTACGGTTTGGCCGTATAGTTAAAAAGAATATGTTTTGGGAGTGCGACGATCCAGTGGGGGTCGTAGGGGGTGGGGGGTGGGTGGGGGCTGGGGGGGGGGTGTAGCGATAGTGTGATGGTGGCGGCTTAAGAGTCCATTGGAGTCGATTTAACGGAATATCAGTTTTTTGGTGATAACTTTTGCACGGTATGAGATATCGAAATTCCGAAAAGAAAGAAACGCAGATATTTTAAAAACCTTCAAGACGATGTAGTAATAACTATCAATCTCAAATCACCCAATTGTCACGCGAATACAGTTAAAAATACACATTTTTATACGTGTAAGCGTGACAATTATGATATTTGTGATAAACCGTGATATTTAAAAAAACTAGTGAAGATACGCCCCGGTGGCCAAGTCAATTATCGCTAGCGGTA
>OU015475.1:5583454-5668454 GCA_907164805.1 Brachyptera putata
ATGTACAAAATGATTATTAAGAATTTCCGCCAGGGTGATTTCATATACAGATAAATGATCAAAAAACTTCAAAGGTGAAAGGTATACAAATATTTTGACATGAACTCATTTATGACTCATTCATATTAATTATATTCTAATATATAATTAATTAATTATATAATTAATTAATAATAATTTAACTAATTAATATAATTAATTACTCATTCGAAAGTTCATGGCTTTAATTTAAAATGATAATAAAATGGGGTGGTAAGATCGCCCTTGTGGTGCCCCGTCCAAACGATCCTACTCTCATCCTTAGCCTTAATAGGGGAGCAATGATTTTGTATCAAGTTTCGATGTTATTAAAAAAAAAAAAAATTAACTACTTACTTATGAAAAATCATTACTCACTGTACAAATCATATATATTTTCACTTAGGTACTCCATGCCATCAACACAAACCATATTCACTCTTTTATTATTTTTCATTGAATAATTTTTATACTGCTTGTTATTCTGTGTAGTAAGGCAGCTCTATTGTGAGCAGAGATTTTGTAATAAAGTTTATATATAGAATGTAATAAATCCAATTGGCAAATAAAGGAATGAAATGGAAATAACAATATATCATAAGATGCAGACCAAATTTGACGAAAATACCGAAGAGTCGAAATTTTATATCAACCGAGGTGGAAAGATCAAAGTTGTATTTAACAGTAACATTCGATAATTATTTTTTAGTTGAGTTCAATATCACAGTATACCGTTACATGGTCAGTTTTTGATTCTTAGTTCAGTTTATTTTTAGTACAATCGGTCATTTGTTCATTTAGTTTTTTAGTACAGTCGATTTTTAATACAGTTGACCAATGTCAGTATGTTCCGGAAGATACTGACAGAAAGTTACCACGATCGTTTATATGTTACGTTGAAAATAAACGTTACGTCTATAAAGAAAGTTTCATTACTGTCATCTAGCTACAATTTCTACATTCTTTTATTACCAGAATAAATAGAAATGTTATAGGCCTACATCAGTGCGTAATTGGCCCATAGACCATTTTATTGAAAGACCCCATCAGCAGTTGAGTAATCGGGGGTACGAATGAGCAGGAAATAGATGAATAATGTTATAAAAAACCTAGACCTAGAAACCTGAAAAAAAAAAAAAATCACTGGCAAATGCTTTCTATTCTACAGATGAATGTATGAAGTTCTTCGCCACATACGAAAGATCTTTCTGATTAACCTTTATAATCAGTTGTTATACTGTGCATACAAATATGTATTATTATGTAGGCTTATAAAGACAATGTTTACTTGGAGTGATAATTATTTTTCTTTTTATTACTATGTAGAGAGATCACATTACAATGTCAAAATTATTTGATTTCATGAAATAAAGAATTATTATTATTATTATGCCTCAATCGGGACTCGAACCCACGTATTATGACAGATTGATTTCAGTTTACAAGTCACAGTCTGACAGCTGACTGAAGGGTGATCCGTCATCACTAGGTATAATACATATTATAATTCATAATCAGTATAATATCTTTAATTTATATATCAATATAAGACAGTTATTAAAATAATTGAATTATAGATTCTATATTAATTAAACTCTGAAAAGAAGTAAAAATCGGGGAATATGTTTTTGGTTCTTGAGAATAGAATACTACACATGCGCTCTGCGTTATTTCCATAGTCAAAGAATTTAATACATAAAGATAAACCAAGTTCTCTATTACCACAAATCTTATCAAATCAAATGGCTAAAATACGGCCTATTATCGAAAATTATATATCTAACATGACGCTCAATTGAAAAATAATGTTCAATAATATATGCATTTGAAAGTAAATTAGATGAAAATGTAGGTTATATAAATTCGGATCATTCAATGTTTTTATCTTCGAAGAAAACTGTCATATCTAGAAGACCGTGCAGCTTTGGACAGTTCTTCAGAAAGCCGCACGACCGCCGCGACGCGATTAGGAATCCATTTCGTTTTCGGTTATAAACAGGTAAGACAAATACAATTTTCATGTCGATTTTATCGTTTATTTCGAACTTGTGTATCATTCAAATGATCAGCAAAATTTTCCACGTATTTTGGTGGATAAAACATGACTCGAAGCTAGAGAAAAGTCGGTGAAATAAGAACATGTTGGATCAATTGGCTGGAAGTTTGTCACGGAAAACCGCGGGCAGCCATGCTTCCTTGCCAGTGACGTGAAAATTGGTGTAGTAATGTTTGATTGAAATACGTATGAAATATTTGTTCCGACATATTTTCTCTTATGTTGTGTTATAAGTGATTTCTCCTATTAAAGTTTTTTTGGTTATAATTCAGGTTGTAGTCGTAGGCTATCCCTGTGTAGGTGTAGGCCTAGACGTAATGTATCACCTAGGCTAGGCCTAGGCGCAGCCAAGACGATGTAGATTGATGATAGGCCTGATTACTGGTATTGTTTGCTCAATGTCTCCACCAACAAACGTTATTTGGGGGGTACGAATGAAAGGATGTTGAATAACCCATGCCTTATAAATCCGAGATTCGACGAAATGCCAGACTAGACTTGACTTGTATTTCTAACCGGTGTAGAATGGCAGCCAACATTGTCACATTTGCTTGGACTAGGCGTACAGTTCTGACCATTGTTGGCTCGTTATGGTGTTAGTTATGTGAATCGATTCCCAGTGGCGCAATATACCTACTTACATAAGGAAAAGAATCACAATGTGAAAGCTGATACAAAATCATTGTTCCCCAATCAAGGACAAGAATGATAAGGTAGGATCGTTCGGACGGGGCACCTCAAGGACGATCTTATGCTATCCCAGAGGATGTAAAATCATGATTTAACAATATAAACTGGAACTGTAATAAATTGATTGCACTGTAATAATGTAGTAATGAACTGTAGAATATAGAATCAGGAGTTAGATCAGGAGTAGAGAACAATTGATATTATGTGTTGAGAAAAGACATCTGATCCTACTGATCTTGGATTCATTTGTCATTCTTCACTTTTTATTTCAAATCGAATCTTCTATTTAGTATTCGAGCTTTCTCCTATAGATTCAAGTCTTTCTCTCAGGATGCCAATTTAATTCATCAGAGTTATTATTCATCTGCATTATTGTCTAAATTCATTTTCTATGAATCCATTCCAGCTTGTCACCAACGTACGATGTATCCATGTCGATTCTCTCCGCGTGAAAAGCGTCCCGCCGTCCCGATGAGCACTCGTGGTCGGTGGTCCGCCGGGCTGATAATAGATCGCCCTTGTGGTGCCCCGTCACGATCATCCTCATCTTAGCCTTAAAGGGAGCATGATTTTGTATCAGTTTCGATGTTTAAAAAAAAAAAAATAACTACTTATTATGAAAATCATTACTCACTGTACAAATCATATATATTTTCACTTAGGTACTCCATGCCATCAACACAAACCATATTCACTCTTTTATTATTTTTCATTGAATAATTTTTTATACTGCTTGTTATCTTGTGTAGTAAGGCAGCTCTATTGTGAGCAGAGATTTTGTAATAAAGTTTATATATAGAATGTAATAAATCCAATTGGCAAATAAAGGAATGAAATGAATAACAATATATCATAAGATGCAGACCAATTTGACGAAAATACCGAAGAGTCGAAATTTTATATCAACCGAGGTGGAAAGATCAAAGTTGTATTTAACAGTAACATTCGATAATTATTTTTTAGTTGAGTTCAATATCACAGTATACCGTTACATGGTCAGTTTTTGATTCTTAGTTCAGTTTATTTTTAGTACAATCGGTCATTTGTTCATTTAGTTTTTTAGTACAGTCGATTTTTAATACAGTTGACCAATGTCAGTATGTTCCGGAAGATACTGACAGAAAGTTACCACGATCGTTTATATGTTACGTTGAAAATAAACGTTACGTCTATAAAGAAAGTTTCATTACTGTCATCTAGCTACAATTTCTACATTCTTTTATTACCAGAATAAATATAAATGTTATAGGCCTACATCAGTGCGTAAGTGACCAATAGACTATTTTGTTGAAATACCCCATCAACAGTTGAGTAATCGGGGGTACGAATGAGCAGGAAATAGATGAATAATGTTATAAAAAACCTAGACCTAGAAACCTAAAAAAAAGAATTTTACTGGCAAATGCTTTTCATTCTACAGATGAATGTATGAAGTTCTTCGCCACATACAAAGGATCTTTCTGATTAACCTTTATAATCAGTTGTTATACTGTGCATATAAATATGTATTATTATGTAGGCTTATACTGACAATGTTTTTACTATTATGTTTACTGACAATGTTTACTTGAACTGATAATTATTTTTCTTTTTATTACTATGTAGAGAGATCACATTTCAATGTCAAAATTATTTGATTTCATGAAATAAAGAATTATCATTTATTATTATGCCTCAATCGGGGCTCGAACCCACGTATTATGACAGATTGATTTCAGTTTCCAAGTCACAGTCTGACAGCTGACGGAAGGGTGATCCGTCATCACTAGGCATAATACATATTATAATTCATAATCAGTATAATATCTTTAATTTATATATCAATATAAGACAGTTATTAAAATAACTGAATTATAGGTTCTATAATTATGGATTAAACTCTGGAAAGAAGTGAAAATCGGGAAAATGTATGTTTTTGGTTCTTGAGAATAGAATACTACACATGCGCTCTGCGTTATTTCCATAGTCAAAGAATTCAATACATAAAGATAAACCACGTTCTCTATTACCACAAATCTTACCCAATCAAATGGCTAAAATACGGCCTATTATGGAATATTTACATCTAACATGATGCTCAATTAAAAAATAATATTCAATAATATATACAAACGAAAGTAAATTAGATAAAAATGTAGGTTATGTAAATTCGAATCATTCAATGTTTTTATCTTCGAAGAAAACTGTCATATCTAGAAGACCGTGCAGCTTTGGACAGTTCTTCAGAAAGCCGCACGACCGCCGCGACGCGATTAGGAATCCATTTCGTTTTCGGTTTCAAACAGGTAAGACAAATACAATTTTCATGTCGATTTTATCGTTATTTCGGACTTGTGTATCATTCAAATGATCAGCAAAATTTTCCACGTATTTTGGTGAATAAAACATGACTTGAAACTAGAGAAAAGTCGGTGAAATAAGAACATGTTTGATCAATTGGCTGGAAGTTTGTCACGGAAAACCGCGGGCAGCCATGCTTCCTTGCCAGTGACGTGAAAATTGGTGTAGTAATGTTTGATTGAAATACGTATGAAATATTTGTTCCGACATATTTTCTCTTATGTTGTGTTATAAGTGATTTCTCCTATTAAAGTTTTTTTGGTTATAATTCAGGTTGTAGTCGTAGGCTATCCCTGTGTAGGTGTAGGCCTAGACGTAATGTATCACCTAGGCTAGGCCTAGGCGCAGCCAAGACGATGTAGATTGATGATAGGCCTAGGCCCAATTACTGGTATTGTTTGCTCAATGTCTCCACCAACAAACGTATTGGGGGGTACGAATGAAAGGATGTTGGATGATGAATAACCCATGCCTTATAAATCCGAGATTCGACGAAATGCCAGACTAGACTTGACTTGTATTTCTAACCGGTGTAGAATGGCAGCCAACATTGTCACATTTGCTTGGACTAGGCGTACAGTTCTGACCATTGTTGGCTCGTTATGGTCTTGGTGGTTTACGTGTTACGTGAATCGATTCCCAGTGGCGCAATAGACCTATTTACATAAGAAAAAGCATCACAATGTGAAATCTGATACAAAATCATTGTTCCCCAGTCAAGGCCAAGAATGATAAGGTAGGATCGTTCGGACGGGGCACCTCAAGGACGATCTTATGCTATCCCAGAGGATGTAAAATCATGATTTAACAATATAAACTGGAACTGTAATAAATTAATTGAACTGTAATAATGTAGTAATGAACTGTAGAATATAGAATCAGGAGTTAGATCAGGAGTAGAGAACAATTGATATTATGTGTTGAGAAAAGACATCTGTGATCCTACTGATCTTGGATTCATTTGTCATTCTTCTTCATCTTTTTATTTTCAAAACTCGAATCTTCTATTTATTATTTCGAGCTTTTCTCCTATAGATTCAACGTCTTTCTCATCAGGATGCCAATTTAATTCATCAGAGTTATTATTCATCTGCATTATTGTCTAAAATTCAATTTTCTATGAATCCATTCCAGCTTGTCAACCAACGTAACGATGTATCCCATGTCGAGATTCTTCTCCGCCGTGAAAAGCGTCACGCCGCTCGTCCGCACGATGGAGCACTCGTTGGTCGGTCGCGCCGCCTCCAGCTCGCCGCTGAACCTCCCCCCGATCCGGATCTTTGACGTCAAACGCAGCGTCCCGTCAGAACGAACCGTCCCGCACCCGACGGCCAGCCTCTTCCCGAGCCTACGCTCGTTCCAAACGTCGTCAGCGAGTCGCGATATCGATTCAGCCGCCAAGTTCATCGGCGCTGGCGCGGCGACTGTGGGCGTGGCCGGATCGGGAGTCGGTATCGGTGCCGTCTTCGGTTGCCTCATCATCGGTTACTCGCGTAACCCGTCGCTCAAACAACAGCTGTTCTCGTACGCCATCTTGGGATTCGCTCTATCCGAGGCGATGGGACTTTTCTGTCTTATGATTGCGTTCTTGATGTTGTTCGCTTTGTAGTTCGTCGTACGTAATGCCGCGAGGAAATGATGCTACGTCTTAGATAACGTAGCGAGGAAAATGCTTGAATGTTGTACCGTTCTAATTGTGCATACTACTAAGGACTGCTGTCCATTTATGTTCACCTTTGTAGCTGAATACTTTCATTAAAACAAGCTCTACAATCAGTCAAATAGGTTATGTTTCTTTTTAAATTTTAAATTAGTTAGTTCAAGCAATTATTATTTAAATCGGCAACATTAGGACTAAGTCTGTGTTGGCTATGCGGAGGCAACTAGAAATTCATTTCATTAAGAACTAGTTCTCTGAAAATTCTCCTTTTTGATCTCAATAATATTTATAGGGTAGGGTCCACAAGAAAACAGGGCAAAATGTTAATATTCTGTAATCTAATTCTGCAATAATCATGATAGTCCTGTAACCTTCTAATTCAACAATAGTAGGAACATATCACTCTCTAATTGAATAATAGTGTGTCTGGATCTGTATTAAATATGCATTAGTTATAATAAATTGGCATTAAACATATTTTTATGTATTTTTAGATTGTCCAATGTCCTCTCTCTATCTAGGTTCTAATTCTAGATAATCTCTTCTACATTGAATCCAGTGTCTTCCTTGTATTCAGGTACAAATAAATGTTGTCAGTATGACTGTATTTATTCGCATGACACTGTATTAGAGTGCAATATGGGTTCTGATACCCGAGGGGTTAACAACTCCTGAAATCCGGTGTACACTTGCAATAAAATTCCATTGAAATCCCATTCAAATGTCTCGATACCCAACAAAGTAACGGTGCAAATAACCACGTCGTTGACGCGCCGCTAAACACCACATTCATTCATTCATTCCAATTACAGATGTTTAGAGAATTAATAGTTTTCAAAATATCACTTATTTCTTAGAATAAATGAATGTAATATAGATTATCAACAACTTCATGGTTCAAGGAATTTTATTCTACTCTTTTTGTTTGTTGCTGTGTATTGTTTATGGATACGGCAATATATATTTTATTGAAATCATTTTCTCAAATTCCAAATGATTGTTTCATACTAATTCAGTTTTACCACGAATTTATGTCACAACTTGAACGTTCAAATAATTATTCCAAATACATTTTCACATTCTCTGTATTTCTGTCATTGAATTGAAATAGTTTGAGATAATTTCTTCAACATTCTTCCAAGAACAATAAAGACTGCCTACGAGAAAGGTTGCCAATAAGACAAAGAGTAACAATTAGATGGTAATAAAAGGTGAGTGAGGTAAGATGATGAACTAGAGCTTCGATTACTAAATAGGCCTAGACTTAGAACAGTTTGATCATTTATATATATATATATATATATATATATATATATATATATATATATATATAGGGCCTATATATATATATATATAATTAATTATCTTTTTCCATTTTTTTTTTCATTTGTAAGAACCTCAAATATTTCAATTTTTATCATTAGTATTATTTTTTAAGCATACTGTTATTATTATTCATTTCAATTTCAATTTCTCACTTATTCAACTATATTTCATATTTAAAAAATTGTATTTTATATTGATTATTATCCTGTGAACCAGCCAGTCAATAAAGTTTATTTAAATAAATCGAATAACTATCAAAAATACCTTGAGCATTCAAAATAATAATTTATTAACTGCACTTTAGAATCGAATACTTTTATATTGTATAGCATCGGAAAGAATTATATTGATAAATTAAAACCATTGCAAATCCTTCAGGGAAAACTGACTATTTCGACAATAATACAATTCGAAATGGACACATGTTTTCTACGTTTGATTGAAAACACAAATGGTCTATAACAAATCGAATCAAATCTAATCGATTCACTTTTATTTCTCAATATATTGACATTGTAATAACTGATATTTTGTTCTCTCCTGTTTCTATTGTTGTATCCTGTTTCAATTCTTAAAATATATTATATACTGACGAGTTTCATAACATGTACTTTTAAACACAATGTGTAAAATGTTATTGTTCAAAGAAATGAATAAATAAATTGAAATAGACAAGTCGATTGTTTCAGAAAACAATACCACTCCATTACAATACCTTGGCAAGTAGCTTATTCATTTTAGAATTCGTAATTCCACAAACGAAAGAAAATCTGTATTGTTGTTCGTTTTCACTAGCTAGGAGAAATTTCTCAGAATTGTTAATTGCGAATTTAGTGCATATTATTATGTTGTCAGTTTACCATGTACAACAACTTATGAAAGTTATAGAAGAAGTAAAAGAAAAACCTGGTAAAATGATTGAGGAAATGGGATGGGAAAATTTGGCTAAACGAAGACAAATAGAAAGAATGTGCAATTTTGTTGGAGTCAAGAATGAATATACAGGATGGGATGAATTGACTTATCAACTATACAGTTCCAAGTTGGATAAGTCCGCGAATACAAAAAAAGTTTCATGTCGATCAGTCCAACCGTGCGACCTGTGTAGTGCGCACAAACAAACAAAAAATCACAGACAAAGCTCCGTAAGAGTGGGATGGAAACTCTTCGCTAACGTTCATTGAATTATATTGTTCAGTTTAAATTGATGAATGTACATATTTATTCATATGAAAATGCAGATCGTAATTTTTCCACTCTCACATCTCTCCTAGAACCATCTCATTTTTTAATAACTAGGAAAACGCCATATATGCGTTGTTAGACGAGTGGATAGTAATAGTATGGGTAAAAACTGCTTCGAGTGGTACCAATTTGGCACATTTTATATTTTTTCTTCAAAATGTCTGACCCGATCAAGCTGAATTTTTTTAGAAATGTGTATCAAAATGTAATTCAACTTCAAGCGAAATTTCATTTTTTTGGAAAATATTTTTTTTTCCGCCATGTTATTCTAATGAGTATTTTTGAAATTTCTAAAATTCATAGAAAAAAAGTTACCCCCCGATGATACCACAAAACTATACAGATCTAAGTTAGATGAGGAACCATATTGAAAAAAAGTTTGAAGTTGATAGCTGTAGCCGTTTGACCTGTGGAGAACCGACAAAACAAAATGAAAAAAAAAAAAAACACATAGAAACGAACACCAATTTTTTTCAGTATGTCAAATTGAATCCTCGTTTAAGCTCGTCTAATAACTGAGTGTATATTCATCTATAGTCAACAAAAGGTGTCAAAAATACTATCAAAATGAACTTAGAACCAGTTTCGAAGTTGCTCATTGAATTATAATTTGTAATTATTGTTTTTAGTCTCATTTAAAAACCGACCTGCAGAAATATCCTCACGATCCGGGCGGCCCCCGGCCCCCGACTCCCCGCCGGGCCAGTCTGCCCCTGTGCAAGTACACTTCAAGTGAAAGCCGGAGATTAAGTTTTCTTGGAATCGTCTCTTGGAATAATATATGAAACAAAAGACTCGCTCTTTTCATCATCTTCGCTTTGTTTGAAGAGGAATGTTAGGAGTAAAATGGATTCGTTTAGAGATCTGATATAAAGTCCTTGGTACGGCAATTAAAGTCTAGGGAGCCGTGACTCTATCACTGCAACATTTGTCTGCTATTATTCGATGAGCGTTAGCGAAGAGTTTCCATGCAACTCTCACGGAGCTTTATCTGCGTGTTTCTTGTTGTTGTTTGTTTGTGCGCACTACACAGGTCGCAGGGTTTGACTGATAGACATGAAACTTTTTTTTATACGCAAACTCATCCACATCCAACTTAGAACTGTATAGTTTTGGGGTCAAATTCATGGGGTCGCTTCATTAATTGAAGTCACCGTTGGGCGTGGGCTCGAGTCCCGCATAAGGCATGGGTTTTTGTAAACGTCCTATCACTTATCATCACTTCGTCGTTTCATTATCACCTGCTCATTCGTACCCAACAGATAACCGATAACGTACCCGAAAAAGGTACCAAAAGCGTACCAATAACGTACCCCAACAACAGATAACCTATATGCTGTTGAGGTCGGCAAACATTAATCAAAAACAAGAAATAAAACAATATTCGATTCTTGAATAAAAATCGGGAATATTGTTTATTAAAAATCCATCAACGAGTTCCCACATATACACACTGTCCTGAACGACGACACAGTTACACCCCCCCTCTCCCCCTCACCCCCTCCCCCCTACTTCTGCTTCGCAATCGGATAATGCAACTTCTTCGCGATGATCATCGCTCCGACCTTGCTGACATTATCCATGTACTCGCTGATACCCGGCACGTACACCTGCGGCGCTTGACCCATAGCCCCGCCCCCGCCCCCCTTGTTCTTGGACGTGACCCCGTTGCTGCCCAGCGACGAGCCGGGCGCCTTCATCATCGGCCGGTGGGTGTCGCCGGGCAGCGAGTGGGCGGGGCTACCACCGTCGTCACCGCCCATGCGGCCGGTGCTGCCAGCCCCGCAGATACCGCTCGAGGCGACCAGCCGGTCGTATTCGTCCGAGGGGAACTCGCCGTCTTTGCAGTAGTCGACCTGGATGGGGGATGGATTTGGGGATTAGGTTGAGGTTGTGGAAAATTTGGAGCATCTTTTGATTGTTGTGTGACATTACATGGGAGGAGCCTGGACCCTTATCTGATACATATCGTCCTGGTGCTAGCTAGCTCTAAGAGGCTAGGACCATGATCGGTTAATCGACTACACAAGCTAACTGTCAAGGCAACATCTCTAGTCGCCAAGTATTTCCATTGTTGTTAGCACAAAACCCTGGCCCTGATCTTGAGGTGGGCTTCGAAATGCGATGTTTTAATATAATAAATGTATATAAATTATCAAGAAAGAAATATTCCGAATTCAACATTTTCTTTTAGATTTGTTCACAACTTTGGTGACAGTGAAATGATTTCGAAACTTCCATATCACGACTTCGTATCATTTACCACTAGCAAAAAACGATCGACAGTTCCGCCTCAAAAATAACAGTGAACTTTTGATGACACCCAACCACTCCAAAAATAATCAATCATAGTCTAAAGAATAACCTCTGATTAAATTCTTCCATCATTTCTTTAATTATGAAATCTGTCCGCGTTGAATCTACGCTGATTGGATTTTAATTCATCTCTTCCGTTTCGACGGTTTGATTACTTTGTGTAACGTCATTTTCTTTGATCGAACGGAAAGGCAAGTCGTTAAAAAGGTTATTCTTCTTCGTTATTATTCATCGTCCACAGAATAATAAATTGTCAAGGTAGTAACTCGACTCGCCGTGACCTGACGTTTTGAGAGGACAGACTACTTGGACTTCCGATCAGGATCAAGATTCGATAACAAAGAAAGGGTGGGATGGAAAGTTTGATACTCTATCATGCCAATCACGTCTTGTTCACTAGAACATGAGTCCTTTATCTGAGTGATACTATTAGTTGTTGCCATGGCACCCGTTCTGGTACGTGGATAGTTTTTTTTGGGGGGTGACACCGACAGCGTGGTCATTTCATCACCCGTTTTCATACTAAGAGTTTCGAATTTGTATAGATTTCATAATTTTATTCATTTTTATTATTTTTCTTTTATATACGCACATTATATCATTCAACCCAATTATTTCCTTTTTCCATTTTGATATATTATTATTTGGGATAAATTAAATTGTATCTATCAAATTTGACTGCTTTACGTGGATAGTTTTTGCCGAACATTAGGTCTTTCGAACATATGGGAATTCGATCGAATGGTATGTAGCCTATGTCGACTAGGATTAAAGCTATCTACGATGGATTCAAAACTGATAGCGATGTTGTTCTGGATCCAAGAAACCGATCTAAGCCACTGAGATCGACTACTCAGGTCATCAGAGCCATGAAGCTAAGACTATATAGCTATCTACGACGGATACGCAACTTGGACTTGTCCCATGTTCTCCCAGCTGACGATCATCTCCAGTGCCAAGAAACCTTCAACGCCAGCTAGATCTCCTAAGATATAAGCTAGCTACAGGCTCTACAGGGCTCTGATGGTCTGAGTAGTCAATCTCAGTGGCTTGGATCGGTTTCATAGATCCAGAACAACATCGCTCTCAGTGGCGTGTCCATCGTAGATAGCTATAGTCATATATCTAGATGATACTATTGGTCGTTGCCATGACCCCAGCATGTATACCTGGTAGGTGGACCGGAACCTGTCGCCGTAGACGCGCGCCATGAGGTCGTCTGGTGGCGCATTCTGCAGGATGTTGTACAGGTAGGGGTACTTCTCGTGCAGCTTCCTCAGGTACACGTTGGGCTGGTCGTGGCGCGACGTCTCCGATTGGGGCGGGGCGCCGACACGGGCCGGGTACAGCTTGGGGTCGAGGAGAGGGGGCGTGGGACCTGGTGGAGAGGGGAGAAGAGGAGAGGATGTGTTAAAGGGGTGCATGTACGGTTCTTATAAGAATGGAGAAATTAATTTTTTATTATTTTTTGTATTTGTCAATAACAAGTGTATTTGAATAAAAGGTATATCAAACCCAAAATAATTTTAAGCTCTTCAATTATTGTGACATTCTTTTTTTGTTGATTCAACCAGTTCTAAGATAATGCGTCAATAAATGTCAAGAATATGATACAATTTATTGACGTATTATCTTGAAACTGATTGAATTCACAGAAATGGAATGTCATAATAATCAAAGAGCATAACATTATCCTGGATTTGATATACTCTTTATTAAAATACACTTGTTCGTGATGAAAAAAAAAAATAGAAGAGTTGAATTTCTCTATTTTTATGAGCACCGTGCATGGACCGCCTTTCAAGGCATAGAGCTTAAAATGAGTAGAGTGCGTATAGCCGAGGCCGAGATGCTTGTAGGCGCGAGGTGGGAGTTTTAAGTCACGTGCTTCGGTGATACCAGCCTGACTGTTAATATTTCGTTACTCGTTATCCTAATGGCAGAGCTCCGAGTCAGACCAAATGAATGACTTAATTAATTGACTGCTATGACTGATATGGCAATTCTACTGAGAAATGTACTTCATGATAATTAGCATATATTTCTGCGTCTTTTCATGTGACTTACACCCACGTTATTGTAATAAGTATCCTCTGAGAATCGAAATGAAACGGTTCTGTGCGATCACGCCTAGTATAACCACATACTGTAGTCTCCTTGCCTCTCTCTGTGTCACGTGGTATTCCCCCGCCGGTTACACAAACCATCACGGCCTCACTATTTCCCCATTCCGCCCGTGATATTTGTTTTGTCTTGCGCGGTCCAATATCACTTTGTTTCCGGATAAGACCCATTCATGATTAAACTTGACCGTAACCTTGGAAATTTGTTGTTTATCTTATGCTATTTATTGTGCACGTTCACGGTGACTGACTAAAATATGGGCGTGGCTTACCAATCGGCCAGTTAGATCTACACAATTTGAGGTTATGGTTACCGTGGTCATGGAGAAGAGGATGTGTTATGTGATCGACGAGCCAAGATGGGCGTGGCTTATCAATCGGCCGACTAGATCTATATAATTTGCGGTCAATCAGAGATATTCTGATTGGATATCTCAATGTTATCACACTTTGAACAACCCGCTTGATTGGATGTTATGTTTTGTGACGTCAAAGGGGTGGTAAAAACGAAACTTGTAAATGATGAAACTATTAAAATTTATGGCATTACCCCTCACAACTGCCGCCCGTTTAGCTCAGGTAGTCAATGCACTGATTTGGTGAAATCAATCCGATCGTGGGTTCTTTCCCACATACAGTTTTTTTAAAACTGCTCATTTGTACCCCAAATAACCTGGTTGTTGGTGGGGACGTTGAGCAAACAATATACATCATCGTTCATCAATTAACACAGTTGTCACAGCGTTGTTCTGTCCATCATCTGATGCTTTCTCTCTTTTGCTCTCGCTTCATACATATACGTCAGTACTACTTTATCTTGTGTTGCAACTGTACAGTGATGGCACTGACAAAGTGACAACATCCGAACTAAGCTCTTAGAGACGTACTTTTCTTATTTTCTTCCAACTATCTCTTTCTATATTTATCTACCTCTCTCTCTCTCTCTCTCTCTCTCTCTCTCTCTCTCTCTCTCTCACTCACTCTCTCTCCTTCTCTCTCTCTCTCTCTCTCTTTCTCTCACACACACTCTCCATCACTCTTCATCTCTCTCTCTCTCTCTCTTTCTCTTAACTCACCACTCTACAATATATCAATCTTTCTCTCTCACTTCCAATAGCTGTATCCAGGAAAGGAAGAGGTCGAGGTTCAACTCAAGAATCACCTTATATTGTTACTCTAACATTGCGTTGGAGATCTTCAGTACTTCACTATATGGTTCATTCAATTCATCCGATCACAGAGTTGAAGTAATTATATACTAAAATTGTGTGTGGGATCACTGGACTGTAGCCACTGTCATTGTTGAGTGATGTGACTTTAAAGTGACAGGATGAGACAGGATGTGATTCAAAAGTGATTGAATGATATATGATGTGATGAAAGTGACAGGGAAAGACAGAATGAGACAGGATGAGACAGGATGTGACTTGGAAGGGACAGGATTAGACAGGGTGTGATTAAAAGTGACAGGGAAAGACAGGATGAGACAGGATGAGACAGGATGTGACTTGGAAGGGACAGGATTAGACAGGGTGTGATTAAAAGTGACAGGGAAAGACAGGATGAGACAGGATGAGGCAGGATGTGACTTGGAAGGGACAGGAAAAGACATGATGTGACTTAGAAGTGACAGGGAGAGACAGGATGAGACAGGATGAGGCAGGATGTGACTTGGAAGGGACAGGAAAAGACATGATGTGACTTAGAAGTGACAGGGAGAGACAGGATGAGACAGGATGAGACAGGATGTGACTTGGAAGGGACAGGAAAAGACAGGATGTGACTTAAGTGACAGGGAAAGACAGGATGAGACAGGATGAGACAGGATATGACTTGGAAGGGACAGGATTAGACAGGATGTGACTTAAAAGTGACAGGATTAGACAGGATGTGACTTGAAAGTGATTGAATGATATATGATGTGATGAAAGTGACAGGGAAAGACAGGATGAGACAGGATGAGGCAGGATGTGACTTGGAAGTGACAGGAATAGACAGGATGAGACAGGATGTGATTCAAAAGTGATTGAATGATATATGATGTGATGAAAGTGACAGGGAAAGACAGAATGAGACAGGAAGTGACAGGATGTGACTTAAAAGTGACAGGGAGAGACAGGGTGTGACTTGAAAGTGACAGGGAGAGACAGGATGTGACTTGAAAGTGACAGGAAGAGTCAGGATGTGACTTGAAAGTGATTGAATGATATATGATGTGATGAAAGTGACAGGGAAAGACAGAATGAGACAGGATGAGACAGGATGTGACTTAAAAGTGACAGGGAGAGACAGGGTGTGACTTGAAAGTGACAGGAAGAGACAGGATGTGACTTGAAAGTGACGGAGATGAGACAGGAAGTGACTTGAAAGTGACAGGAAGTGACAGGATGTGACTTGAAAGTGACAGGAAGTGACAGGAAGTGACTTGAAAGTGACAGGAAGTGACAGGAAGTGACTTGAAAGTGACAGGAAGTGACAGGAAGTGACTTGAAAGTGACAGGAAGTGACAGGATGTGACTTGGAAGAGACAGGGAGAGACAGGATGCGAATAAAAAATTACAGTAAGAGACACGATACTTGAAAGTGACAAGACGTGAAAGTAGAAATAATATGAATGATGATAATTCGATAACACATAATTTAAATGTCATGTTTTTGTTGAAATATGATCACAGCTGAAGACAGATGCCATTGTTTGAAATGTGCTACTCTACATTCTCCATCTCCTTCTAGTATTGTAACTTTTCTCGAGAACAAAAGAATATGTACTTTCTTACTGTCTTTCATCTCTTTCTCTCTTTTAACTCACCGCCTTCTAAACATATCAATCTTTATCTTGTTATAACTTGAACAATAACTCACAGTCCACGCCTTGCTGCACGCAGGGGATTCGAAGAATATGTTATAAGCTATTCGTGTTTTACATATATTCGGTTTAACGACGCACTTTATTGATGATTAGGACCTGATTTACACGGGTCATTGTTTCGATCAGAGGCTTGAGTTCAACCCTTGAGTTCAACCCTTGAGTTCAACCCTTGAGTTCAACCCTTGAGTTCAATCATTGAGTTCAAGCCCTTGATTTCAAGCCCTTGAGGGTCACGAGAGGATTAGTACTTTTCCAAACGAGCGATACATTTAAAATATTCTTATAATAGTGATAGTATGCAAAAATGGGTGAAAACTGCTTCGAGTGGTACCAATTTGGCACATTTTATGTTTTAACTTCAAAATGGCTCACCCGATCAAGCTGAAATTTTTAGAAATTTGTATCAAAATGTAATTCAAATTCACGCAAAATTTCATTTTTCTGGAATATATATATATATATATTCCGTCATGTTATTGTAATGAGTATTTTTGAAATTAATGAAATTCATAAATAGGAAGTTACCACCCGATAATGCCAAAAAACTAGACAGATCTGAGTTAGATGAGGAACCATAGATGAGTAAACGTTTGACCTGTGGAGAACCGAAAAAAAACATGAGAGAAAAAAAAAAAAAACATAAAAACGAACACCAATTTTTTTCAGTTTGTCAAATTAAATCCTCGCTAAAGCTCTAATAATCCATCACATGAGAACAAAATGACTGACAAAGATTCACAATTATTTCATTTCCATCGAGTTATGACAGAGTAACTCCAAAACCTTTTATCTAGACATTTCCTTAAATTTTCCATCTCCCTCGAAACCATCACCTTCGTTTCCTTGTTTCCCTCCCCCTCCCTCCCTCTCCCTCTCCCTCCCTCTCCCTTGAAACATACCAATTTCCTCCCATCTTCCTCTCTGGCTTCCTCCAGCATTAATCAATGTCTACACAGAAGCCCATCATTTGTCGTATCAGTTACAATCAAATACCAACGTTATAACAAACTATTATTCCAGATGAAATAATAGTATATTTTTATACTCGCTAGGTTGGTAGATTATTTTTTCATATATGACTTTGATAAATGTTTTTTTATGATGTTGACAGATGATTGTTCTTTATAAATAAATTCGAGTGTCTGTAGCACTGGCTAATATATATATATATATATATATATATACATATATATATATATATATATATATATATATATATATATATATATATATATATATATATATCCTAGCATACGCGAAAGAAGAGGGTGACTTATCATCTACCGTAAAAGTTGTTGTTGTAGTAGTTGTTGTTGTTGTTGTTGTAGTAGTTATTGTTGTAGTACAGTTGTTGTTGTAGTAGTTATTGTTGTTGTGGTTGTTCTAGTTATTGTTGTTGTTGTTAATTATCAGCGTGTTTAAAAATGCTATTCGATTCTTCAACATTATTTGTCTCATCTTTATGGTTCACATTATTGAATTTGTTAACATTATTATCACTTATATTCCTCGGGATAGTAATCTCGCCCTTGTGGTGCCCCGTCCAAACGATCCTACCTTGTTAACATTAGTATTTATCAAGGAATAACGACTTTGTGTCAACTTTGACACATTTAAAAATATCATCAATCCTACTTTTAACGTTAACCCTCACATTAACACATTATCCATTTTTGCACTCAGTTCCACTGTCTAAACAGCTTTATCTAAATGCCTATTATACGTTCTTGTACAAGATGGTTCCGATCGACCGTCCCCCTATCCCACATCACTAACGCACTGGTGTTTCGCTCCTTCATATTTCGTAGGCACAAATCCATACATTTAGAAGACTCGAAACACTCGCGCGCTAGTGATGAACACCATTCCGGGACGGTCGCTCGGAACCTTCATTTTTCATCGATGGAAATATTCCAATGTCGACCAAATGGATTCTATCAGAATCATTTTCGATTTCCGTTCCATTTTCGAATTGACATTTCCTGTAATTTTTTTCGTCACGTCGATTGAGAAGTCGTTAATCACGATCGTGTGTCACGTTTCGTATTTTCGTCCCGACGTTTCGGACATTGCATATGTGACGTCGGTAGACCGTGATGCGTGGATCACATAATACGAGAGAGAGAGAGAGAGAGAGAGAGAGAGAGAGAGAGAGAGAGAGAGAGAGAGAGAGAGAGAGAGAGAGGGGGAGAGAGAGAGAGAGAGAGTGAGAGAAAGAGTGAGAGAGAGAGAGAGAGAGAGAGAGGGAGAGAGAGAGGGAGAGAGAGAGAGAGCGAGAGAGAGAGCGCGAGAGAGAGAGTGAGAGTGAGAGAGAGAGAGAGAGAGAGAGAGAGAGAGAGAGAGAGAGAGAGAGAGACGTGTCATATGTCTTGTTAAAGACACTCGTTATCAGATCAATAAGGTTTGAAGTGGTTCTGTCTAGACAGCATTTAATTATTTTGGAAGAGATGGCAACACGGTGATTTTTTTTGCAAAAATGTGGTTGTATCTTCTTCTCTTTCTACTTCCTTCCGAAGCCTTCGTCTTGTTCATTTGAGGCGGTGCATGCACGGTGCTTATAAAAATAGAGAAATTCATCTTCACATTTTTTGTCTTCATCACGAACAAGTGTATTTGAATAAAAAGTATATCAAACCCAAGATAATTTTATGCTCTTTAATTACTATGACATTCTGTTTTTGTTAATTCAACCAGTTTTAAGATAATACGTCAATAAATATCAAGAATGTGATGAATTAAGGGACAGAGTTGCAGAGCCCTGGTTAAAAGTCTACAGATCTTGGTAGAGTTATGTAGGCCTATATTGTTGTCTGGTAATCCTGCTAGGAGCGCTAGCGCTACTTGGCGATTATTGGTGCAAAATTCGTTCAACAGTACCATAAGACCCCGTTTACGTTACTACCATCCTACTACAGTAGAGTTACTAGAGTAAATGGGCAGTAACTAATATTGTGTTCACACGGACAAAATATAGGTTCATGGTTACTAGCCGTTTTAGTTACATAATTTACCGCGTGAGTGTGTTTTGACACATTTCGTCGACGCCATCTTGTAATTATACTACCTTACTCCTAGAGCAAAGACTTCCTACGAGGCTACGATCGCACCAAGCTATGAGCGTTCATACGGCTACATCTACTACATTAACCGTACTAACGAGAGTAAGTTGACTGTAGTAGCTTTTGTTACGAGCGTAGCCACTATTTGGTGTTCACACACGGTCACTTACGATCGTAGATCAGGTTACTAGAGTAGTTGAGTAGTAATGTAAACGGGGTCTTTTAAGGAAATGGAATGGCCTGAACAGAAGTATATTTGATGAGGAAAAGAATATAATTGATCATTTCAGAATGAAGGTAGTTAGCATGTAAGAAAAATAAAAGTAATTTAGTTAGTAAGTATTAAGTAACCCACCATACCATATTTTTTAGCCTTATACAATCTGCTGGACGTGGAAGTGATTGGACTCCTAATTGGTGCCAGAGGCACAATTCCTCACTTCTTCGTTAAATTTGGAAAAGGATCCATTTCAATTTTTAGAAACCATTTAAATAATTTGAATTAATTCAGTGTGTAGCCATTTTTTTCTCATATTATGTGCTTTTTCTTATTTTTTACTATTCTTTTTCCAAATAATTAATTAATCAACTACAAAATATTCCTTTTTTTCTAGAATTTAGCTCAATATTATTATTATTTTTCTCTACCATACACTAATTTGTTATATTCGTTATTATTTTTTATTCTGTGTCTGTAGGCAACCTTCATTACAAGGCAGAGTCTTTATTTTAAATGAATAAAGAATTTATATATAAGTAAGATTAGTATCAAGATGTTACCACCTTTACGAACAATTTGTAACAAACAAGAAACAAACAAAAATATAAAAATTGGTACTGTCATAAGTCCTTGCCTTTTATAAAGAGTAAAGACTACTTTATTCTATTCCTGCACTGACCTCGTTTGGACCAATCATGGCACATGCACATCGGCGGGCCCAATAGTTCGGCCGGTTGTGGGACCGTGGAGTAGTTAGGGCCGGCTCGTATAGGGATCGTCTTCACATAGGGCCATAGGTAGTCCTGCTTGTAGGTCGTTAGGAAGGTATTCATTTTTACTCGAATTTAGTTTTATATTTACAAGAATTGATATTGGATTTAGATTCTGTTACCGAAAGGTGATGATTAAAATACACGCTGGAAATTTTGTTTAATCGAAATGAGTTTGATTTTTGACAGGTTATTATTTTTAGAAAAAGTGTGCACGTTTAATTTTGATGAGATTTCGAAGAAAATGTTTAAAACAATTTTGATTAGAATATTCGATTAGTCACGGCTTTCTAAAAAATGTAGAAGAAGACAAAGTCCTTAGATTGGTTTATACATAAAAATTTAAAAATTCAATTTAGCAATAATTGGATTTTTTTATTTCGATGCATGGCGATCATGAATGGAGCTGATAAATATTGTAAGAATGGGTTGTAATATTATCAACTTTTCATATGAAATGGCGAAGAAGTGTGGTCACAGACAGCGTAGACCTGGTGTCAAAGTTTATTGCATTTAATTTGAAATAATAATACAATGGGGTGTAGCCGCCCCGGTGGCTAAGTCAATTATCGCTAGCGGTAGTAACTGAAGTGACCGTTGGGCGTGGGTTCGAGTCCCGCATAAGGCATGGGTTTTTGTAAACGTCCTTTCACCTATCATCACTTCATCGTTTCATAATCACCAACTTATTCGTACCCCCGTATAACCTAGCTGTTGGTGGGGTCATTAAGAACATTGAAAAAAAAATAATGGTGGTAAGATCGCCCTTGTGGTGCCCCGTCCAAACGATCTTACTTTCATCCTTAGCCTCAATTGGGGAACAATGATTTTGTATCAAGTTTCGATGTTATAAAAAAAAAAAATCCTGCAGGATAATGATTGTCTTACCTGTACTTCCCCCAGTCCATGTAGGCTTGATAAAGATATCCTAACAGACTGAATTTGTCGTCTCGTTTCCGGATCCGTTTTAACGCACTCCGCCATTTTTTCACCGCAGCCTGTTGTTTGTGTTGGTTGTACAGGCGCAGACCTTGCTCGACCTGTCAAGAAAGAGAGAGATAGAGAAAGATGTGAGAGAATAACAATTTTATTGTCAGCTGTTCACACAAATGTGATTGACCACAAGGATCCAGCTTGATAATCTATACAAAATTACAATTGAATTACAAAAATTACTTACGTAAAATCACTAGGAAAACGCCTTATATGCGTTGTGAGATGAGCTTAGAAGTATGGAAATGTAGAATTAAGAACATTTGGTCAGCTCAATGTACATATACAGGCCATGGATCACTTCAAAGGTTTAAAAACTGCGGCTGTCTGTTGGTATATAGACCTTGGTTTCCCAACAATGGTACCAGTGTCTTCTTCATATCCATCACAGATTTTAAACGTTTTAATTTATTGGTGACACTTGTTGCTCACATTTAATAGTGTCCTTATTGCTTCCTTAATTGCTTTTATTGATGTGTGAAAAAGTACATTAAAAATGCCTTTTCTTCGTTATTTCACATTGATTGTTCCATAAATCGCTTAAAATATGAATGACAGATTTTTACACATGCAGTATGAATTTGAGAGCTTTTGGAAAATCTTGATTTTCCAAATATTTCTCCCCTGGCCTATTCTTAAGGGGAATTTCCATACTTTCCAATTTTTTTCCGGAAAAACCGTTTGGCCGATTTTATATTTATATATATATATATATATATATATATATATATATATATATATATATATATATATATATATATATATATATATATATATATATAACAAAATCCGGTACACGCTCTTCAGCGACCCAAACTAATCAATCTGCCATTCTATGAGTGTGGACAATGCAAATGGCAATAAGACCCTTTTTTACAAATCTTAGTCTAGGTACTAATCCGCTTACTATTACTTACTGTACGCGAATGACATACGTTACCAAGGATAATGTCAAGTCAATTCGAGTCAACTATTATCAATTCAATAATTATGTACCGGTACAATTCTTTCTAGAAACGACTCTCTAGTCTCATATTTCTGAACTCGATCTTACCCTCCTTCTGGCGAGCTGTTGGTCCACCTTGTACCGACACCCCAGCAGACATTCCCAGAGTCCCCTATTGTTGTGACCTCTTCCCCGGCGTCGCGCGGGACTCCCCGGGAAGTCATCCTCGGCGAACTCGTACAGGTCGAGAGGATGGCGGGAACCGTCGGGAGAAGCAAGTAACGCTGTCGCGGACAGCTGGTGTGAGATGTTCCCACTGGAACAAACAGGAACGAATAGATTTTATGTCACATCTAATGAATAATAATAATATCGTTTATTTTTGTCATTTGGATGCATGTTAATTAATATTACAATATTTGGTTAGCATGTACAGACAATTTCTTCTATAACATATAATAAAATATATAATCAAATGGTGAAATGGTGGAGGCTTAACAGATTAGAGGACATTTTAAAGTTCAAAGGGTGTTATAGTATATCGAAGGGTTGTTTATTTTTTGAGGGGTGTTTTTATAATATAGTGTTTTTATAGTGTTTTATAGTTTTTATGATTCCACACACTTGTGGTGAGTGAAGCTTAGGATATACATTATTGCTAATGTAGAGAAGGTATGGGAAGCAAATGGAGTAAATTAGATGGAGTCTCTTAATTGGAACCTTCTAGGCGCATAGATTTTTTTTTGGTTTTATACATTTTATTGTCTAAATTGTGAGACTTTTCATTGTTCCCGGACGATCTTAGAAGCATATTTATCCTGAGTTAGATTCTACTCCGACGACCATAAGTAATTGTGAGACTGATAATGCACATAGAGCGAAGTTGTGAGAGGTCAGAAACATTAGGGATGAGGTAATATCCCCCCCCCCTTTCGCCTCCCCCCACTCCTTCCCACGTTCTTGAATCCATCCATCTGTTCCTCATTGTTAACTTTCAAAGTGTTTGTTAACAAGATTGAAGCATGACATGGAGCTATTGATTCTCAATGAAAACGAAAAAAATGAATGGAAATATGAATGAATAAATGAATTATTCATCCGTCCTGTATGGCTGGATAATGTTTGCGTTATGAAATTGATGGTATGGATAAACACTTCATCAGCCTGATCAAAGGAACTATTAACACTTTTATTTCAACATTCAAATCCTGTCACTTCCAAGTTGAAGCTATAGATTAGCACAGTGAGTTGCCTCAGTTATTAGACGAGCTTTAGCGAGGATTCAATTTGACATACTGAAAACAATTGGCGTTCGTTTTTATGTTGCATTATCGGGGAGTAACTTTTTTTTTATGAATTTAAGAAATTTCAAAAATTCTCATTAGAATAACATGGCGGAAAAAAAAGAAAATATTTTTATTTTCCAAAAAAATGAAATTTCACGTGAAGTTGAATTACATTTTGGTACACATTTCTAAAAAATTTCAGCTTGATCGGGTCAGCCATTTTGAAGAAAAAACATAAAATATACTGAATTGGTGCCACTCGAAGCAGTTTTTACCCATTTTTACCCATACTATTACTATCCGCTCGTCTAACAACGCATATATGGCGTTTTCCTAGTATGATCACATAACGCTACTTCAATATATTGGTAAAACTGATTACTTCAAATCTCTGATTGGTGGAATTTAATTGAAAAATGTTTATGGATAATTAAGTTCTGCAGAATATTCCACAAGTCAACACGATTCTGAAGTGACTTGAATGTTAAAATTCAAGTTCCCATGTTGAAATGATGAAGTTTAAATGTTGAATATATTCTATATTCTCTATCTCTCTCTAACCATCCATTCTGTGTTAGTGATGTAAAATCACTCGTCAAATCATAAATGTCGTCCCATGTTGGGAATTGTAAGTATTTAGGTCAGAGTGGGATATATCAACATTCGTGTGTTGGGTTTACTCTCAATATCAATGATGGAAATGTCCGGATATATCACAGAAATGTTTTATGCTTAAAATGTGTTCTGGACTTTTGGAAACTGAAAGAGTTTTACCGTGGAGAAAAAGTATGGTCACTGATAGTGCAGCACTGGTGTGAAAGTTGATTGTCTTTTTTTCATAAAATGTCTGAACTAGGAAAACGCCATATATGCGTTGTTAGACGAGCGGATAGTAATAGTATGGGAGAAATGGGTAAAAACTGCTTCGAGTGGTACCAATTTAGCACATTTTATGTTTTCTCTTCAAAATGGCTGACCCGATCAAGCTGAAAATTTCCAGAAATGTGTATCAGAATATAATTTAACTTCACGCAAAATTTCATCTTTTTGGAAAATAAAAATATTTTCTTTTTTTTTCCGCTGTGTTATTCTAATGTGTATTTTTTAAATTTCTAAAATTCATAAAAATAAAAGTTACCACCCGATAATGCCACAAAACTATACAGATCTAAGTTAGATGAGGAACCATATTGAAAAAAAGTTTGAAGTTGATAGCTGTAGCCGTTTGACCCACAAAAAACATAAAAAAAAAGAAGAAAAACATATAAACGAGCATTTTTTTTGAAAAATAGTATGTCAAATTGAATCCTCGCTAAATCTCATCTAATGAGGTTGTAAGATCACTCTCATGGTGCCCCGTCCCAACGATCCTACTATTCATGTCCTTAATTCAGGAACAATGATTTTGTATCAACTTTCATTAGGAATGGAAAAATTTACATCTACTTGTTAACCAAGCTGTGAAGAACAATCAACGCCACCTGTTGGCTAAAGCACACACTTGTGACAGTCAACAAGTTTTCACACTTCACATTACTCGGCTATGAGGGTACTTCATACTCCACGTAACCAACAGATCGAAACCCTCGTCCGTTATCGTTGATAGATATGAGAGACGGGCGATCGGAACATTCAACACTCATGGTGTGCGAAGTTCATTACCGATATGAAGATGTCTGGGACAATTGTTATTTTATCAATTTGTAAATTTGTTATAACACTTGTGTTCATTAATTAAGAGTGAATACAATTGAGTCAAACGACAAAGCTACGAGAAAACAATTCATAAACATGGAAGGTGTTAGTGATCGAACCGGTGTCCGATTTACCCTCACCTCCCGGCTGCGAGAATTTTACTGCTTGTTTGTTTTTAAATGTTTTTAAATGTTTGTAAATTGTTTGTTATTTCATCAATTTGTAAATACTGCAATTGATTAAACAGCTTAATTAACACATTTTTATTATTGGTAAAATGGGCGCCAAGTAAATATTATAACATATTTGGCGTTTACGACAAAATATGTTATATTTGTATTGGGAAATTATGTAGCATTTTTGGCGCTTACGACATATTTTATTGGCGCTTACAACAATATGTACATAATCCTTGTCGCTTAAAACAAAATTATATTGGTGTCCACGCCTAATTCGATGAGCGTTAGCGAAGATTTCCATGCAACTCTTACCGAGCTTTGTCTGTGTGTTTTCTGTTTGTTTGTTTGTGGGCACTGCACAGGTCGCACGGTTTGACCGATTGACATGAAACTTTTTTTTTATACGCAAACTTATCCAACTTAGAACTGTATAGTTTTGGGGTCAAATCGGTAGGACCATTTTTGAGAAACATCATTTCAAAGTTTCTAAAAACCCCATAAGATTAGGCTGGGCGGAAAAAATTGAAAAATAAAATCTCTCCAATATAATTCAAATTTTTCTCCAATGTGAACACAGAAATAATACACACTAATAAAAATTGACGTGTAATTCGGACAAGCTGTTTCGAAGAAAATAATTTAATACATGTTTCTTATATATAGAAAATATAGAAATTTTAGTGGAAAAATATTGCATTGTTAAATTCACGGCTTCCCAGATCCATTGGCATCGAATAAAGTTCATTTTATATGATCAAGGTGTGTAGAGTTTCGCTCATCTTACAACGCACATTCCGCGTTTGCCTAATGTATTGACATGTTGCTTACGACCCTTTGCACATCGATAAAAATGACCTTCTAAATTCTACATCACGAAAAAAAAATGAAAAATTTCGCTTACTGGTACTTCATTTTGCCTTTCCACCACCGATATATTTCATCCTGTCTCCGAGAATGTATTCTTAAAGAGGTAATAAAAGAAAAACAACAAAAGTACCCCCAGAGTCTATTTGGTTTTTACGGCATGGCTTTTAGAACACATTAACACACGGAGTACAGAAACTAATAAAACGCCAGTGTTTTTCAACTAAATGTGCTTTCATTTTCTCCTTGTTTATGACGTCATTTGTTACCATGACTACATGGACTCAGGTAATAATAATAACATGTAGGAAGTTTATACACGCAATACGCAGTGTCTATACTTGTTTCCACGGAAGAAGGTCGTCGACCAATCCCAAATATTCTGTCCTATCTATATTTATGATTAATGATCATTGAACTTCTTGGATACGAGCCAATATCGAGATGTGTGAGATATTTTAGCCATGATGTAAAAGGTACGTCTCGACCGGGAACCCTCAGGAGCGTCTCGAGTTCCCGGTCGAGACGTATCTTTTATGACATGGCTAAAATATCTCATATATAAATATATATAATATATATAATATATATATATATATATTATATATATTATATATATTTATTCACACATCTAAATGTTCATTATTATCTTGTTTACAGTTATTGGATCTGTAAAGATCCGTTGTTCCGACGTTTCGACAAGACCGCACTTGTCATCTTCAGGGATCCGTGTCTTCAGCAGGCTGCGTGAAACCGCAGCCTGCTGACCCACACGGATCCCTGAAAATACAAAAAAAAAAAAAGCACCCTGTTTGCACCCCTTTAATCACTGTGACAATAGTTCCATTATGGTGCTCGTACTGTCATGTACACAAGACCGTGTGCAATATACTCGACGCCGCATCCTTTGCGACTAATACAAATGACTTGTGGGTGTACCGCAAACCCCTGCGGTGGCGAGCGTACGTGCCCGGGGGGGGGGGGGGGGGGGGGGGTGAACGCGTCAGAGACTTGAGCCCTCAGTATACACGGTAGATGGGAGAAAACTTGTTAAAAGTTAATCCAGGCCAGTTGAGAGAGGGAGAGAGTGTGGGGGTGGGGGTGGGAGAGAGAGAGAGAGAGGGGGGGTGAAAGAGAGAGAGAGAGAGAGAGAGAGAGAGGGGGGAGAGAGAGAGGGAGAGAGAGAGAGAGATGGAGGGAGAGAGAGAGAGAGAGAAAGAGAGAGAGAGACTGAGAAAGAGGGTCGGGGAGTGGGAGGGGGGTGTGAGAGGAAGAGAGAGAGGGAGAGAGAGAAATAAAGAGAGAGAGAGAGAGAGAGAGAGAGGGAGGGAGAGAAAGGGAGAGAGAGAGAGAGAGATTGAGAGGGAGAGAGAGAGGTGTGGTGAGAGAGATAGAGGGGGAGAGAGAGAGAGAGAGAGAGAGAGAGAGAGAGAGAGAGAGATTGAGAGGGAGAGAGCGAGAGAGAAAGAGAGAGAGAGAGAGAGGGGGAGAGAGAGAGAGAGAGAGAGAGGGAGAGAGAGAGAGAGAGAGAGAGACTGGGTGTAATCTCGTGGGGGACAGCTTGATCTATTACTACGGGGAGTTAATGTATGGTGACATGAATATAAAATGTCGTTTTTATTTATTTCTGGAGGTGAAAATCCTCCAATTCTACTCTTTTCAAGTTTTACTGAGCGAAATTTGCGTCGGAAAGTGGGTTAATGTTACATTAGGTCATTGGCTTTCAGTAGTAAGTTGGAAAATCTGGATTTTACTTCTTCCATCTATTCACATTCCAATAGCTATCATTTTGAATATAATATCCAACCCTAATTATTTGATGAAAATACTGGTATCCAAACATAATTTTGAAAATAACATCGAAACTTGATAAAATATAAAATCATTGTTCCCCAATTGCGGCTACTAAACAATATAATATAATAATAATAATAATAATTGCTTTATTTCCAATTTTAACAAAATCATAACATGTATTATTTGATACAAGACCGAAACGATGTCGTGATCCACCATCTTGTTTGGGTGAATACTGGCTTGTGATTGGACAGTGAGGAAAATCGTGCGGTCCGACAAAAAAAATCAGATCCTGAAACCCTGCTTCATACGGGACTCGAACCCACGCCCAACGGTAACCTTATCTTCTGAAGCGGTACCCCAGCTAACTGAACTACCAAGAACGTGTTTTCATATCTACATTTCTTCAATTATTCTCTCCGATTATTTATTCGAATATTTTTTTTTCACGTCAAGACATTATTTCCTTGCCCATTTACCATCCCCCCACCCCCCCAACCCACCCTCTCACCCTCCCCACCCCCCCAAACAAACAAGCGTCACGCTTTTTACCCCGTGAATAATTTTATACGTCGCTAGAAAGTTCTTTTGTGTGTGTAACAGTGTTGCCAGACCGTGGGAAATATACCACAACGTGGGAGAAAATAGTGCTCTGTGGGAGAAAGGTAATTTTGGCCAAAAATCACGAAAACGTGGGAATTTTCACTAGTTCTTTATTAAATCGTATATTAATATTTTTCCTTTTTTTTATAATTATTTTTCAATAACTATTAATTTCTATTTTTGAATATTAATTCGCTTGTGCATTATTTTAACGAAAAAGGTGTCTTTTACATTAGGCTCATTGCCCATTACATGTATTTGAATCAGTTTTTGTTTTGCGCGTTGAGCGCGTTCTCGAAGTCACGATGCTAGAGCAACGTTGTAATAGAGCGACTATTGAAGGCGAGCGCTGAGCAGCAGGGCAGCCAATCGAATTGAAGTGAAGAAGTAAAACCAAGTAAAACTGCGCCTTTGACAGTGACAGCTGACAGTGTCTGTGTGCCGTGTGTCGGTCGTTTTGTTTGATTCTTGGCCAGGGATTTAGAGTAAGTGTTGTCAGCTATAATATTTGGTATTAATATAGAGAAATTAGTACGTACTATTTACTGTGATAGGCGTTCACGCCAGCATGAACTATAATTTGTGGTTGACGCTGAGAACCTAAGCTAATATTTACGTTTACTCTTTTTATAGGTCCTATTCATGAATTAATTATCTTGTTGAGAATATGAGTTTGGGGCTAATTCTTTTGCTATTCGGCAACGAACGTTTTGACAAATTCTATTTACCTGGTCAAATTGCCTTGGTCGTCTCCAGTGCCTCTCCTCACAAATCATCATAAAAATGTGAAACAAAACATGAAATTAAGATCTGAAGGGTTATTATGATTTTCTAGAAAATGAGGGAAATTTGATTCACATGTGGGAATTTTTGATGACCTCCGTGGGAAATCACGTTCACGCAGTCTGGCAACACTGGTGTGTAATGAGTCTTGCCTACGAGCTGTTGGTTTTCAATTACCTTCCCCCCCCCCCCCCCCCCCCCGCCTCCTCTGCCTACCTCAAACCATCCTTCCACTACCCTCCACTTCCGACAAACTCATTCAATTCGAGGGTTGTATTCCCTACGCTATTACACACGCACACACACACACATAGGCCGATATGAATATATATATATATATATATATAAATTATGTATTTATATATATATATATATATATATATATATATATATATATACATATATATATATATATATATATATATATATATATATATATATATATATATATATATATATATATATATATATATATATATATATATATATATATATATATATATATATATATATATATATATATATATATATATATATATATATATATATATAATATATATATATATATATATATATATATGAATGTTTCATGTTATATTCGAATTAAATATACTTGTGAATATCGAAGATTAATATTTATTTAGCTTTCTATTGAAGTTTTTGAAAGAAAAAATCTTTGATATTCACACGTCTTTAATTCACCATTAAGGCATTGAGAATAGAACATAATCTATGCATATATACATATATATATATATATATATATATATATATATATATATATATGTGTACAAACTTCTTGTTTCTCCAAAGCTCTCTTTACGTTGATGACATCATTATGGCCGTGCATAAATTGTTTCTCCTAATGCTACAAATACTATTGTGGCTGAAATAATGTTCAGACATTTGGGATTCAAGTATCTTGAAAATCCTGAAATTATTGCCTAATTATTGTGCAAGATTGAAGCTCGAGATGACGCGTAGTTTCGTTCGAACTGGCCATGATTTCTTTTTATTCTTTTTAGATTTCTTTTTTTTTATTTTATATATTCTTTTCAAGAGTACACTTGAATACAACGTCATTAAAATGAATATAATAGTGAGATCAGTCAATAATTAAAAGATCACAGTCAAGATTGGACACATCGTCACAAAATAGAAGTACATATACATTATAAAAGACAAATAGAATTCGAAGTACAAGACGATTCAAATCAGGTGATCGTCACAAAATAGAAGTACATATACATTATAAAGACAAATAGAATCCGAAGTACAAGACGATTTAAATTAGGTATTAATAAACTCATTAGTGCTGTAATAACAGTTTGTCAGAAGGTGAACATTTAGGGCTTCTTTGAACTGGCTCCTGGACGAGATATAACTCACCTCAACCGAAGCAGGGAAATAAAACAGATGGAGGTAGATTGATATAAATATGAAAGGTTTTGTGGGGTTCCATGATAGATATTTGTAGATCCCATCCTGAATCTATATTTTATATGAAAACCTTCAAAGCAGTTTTTTCGATTTAACGTTCCTTACAGATGCGGTGTAACCAGACATGGAAACACTCTTCCAGACCGTAAATAATATTCCAGGAATGTGGCAAGCCGCCATGTCCTTCCCGGTGTAAGGGACGACGTTAGGGGGTCCAAGGTGGGGCGCGCGATCCACCAATAATGAATCCTTCTTTTAAAAAATACATGTTAACCTACAAATAGACACGCAATAAAATATTCAGCTGGGAGAAAAATAACTTCGAAAATGTCCATATTGATTTAAATATCAGAAGAAACTTCGAAAGAGTCTATAATGGTTCAATTACTGGACCCCAATACTGCTTGTAAATCGCAAATCACTTTAAAAATGACCATATTCGAAGATTTTCATGCGAGACTTTGCTGAGGGAAGTCGCTCAAACCTTCAGATAGATCCAGAATAGTTCAATTACCAGATTCATAACAGCTTGTGAATCGCAAAAAACGACACTTCAAAATGACTCTGTCTCACTACTCTGGAGTAACTGTCGGAGATCTTTGTAGTTTGCTCATCTATTGTCCAGTGAGAAGATAGGTACATGTCAATCATCTCTACAGACTTCACTGAACTCATACACAGCTGCATTTTACTCAATTTATATTATACCTGAGTTGACTTCTCTATAAGAAGACTTTGGGGTTGATTTCTGAAGCGATGTAGCAACGTTGCACAACAACCCTTACCTAGTCACAAACTTGTCCTCAAAATGCACGCGAGAAGAGTTCCTTTGTTACTGTTGGAGTTATGATTGACATGTTTACCAGCAGTTAAGCTGATCGATGAGATAGCAACAGTTACTCCAGAATGGTGAGACAGACTATACCAACAATTCCCTGTTGGGCTCCGGATCACCTTTTAGCACGTGGCTGGTGTCCGGCTGGGCGATCACTTGTGTAACCTGCGCCCCCCTCCCCGATACACAAATCCTAACTATACGTCCCTGGCTAGTGTCTTCCTGGTACAGTGGCGAATACAGGGGGGAGGGGGCGATCGCCCACTCATGAAATAGAAGAAAGGAAGAGAGAAGGAAAGAAAGAAAAAAAAGAGAAAGAGAAAAAGGAAAGATATGTATAGATGGATCATATCGTAAATATATTCATATTTTACATAATCGCAGAGAAAATCAAATATCAGATGGGCACCTATAGTTCTATAAGAAAACTGATTTTGGCAACTAAAACATCTGATATGAAGGCATCTGATCTCATCTGAAACACGTTGAACCATATTGAAAATGGTGTGATTTAAAGAAATTTGATGTACTGTTTCAAAATGACAGCTCTGGTCTAGTTTATGAGTTAGCAGATATCAACAAACAACACTATGCTCCTTCCAGATGTAAGATATTTATTACAATTTTTGTAAATTTCCAAAATGATGAAAAATGTAACGATGACAATGAAGTGAAATGGAGAAAGGGAACTCCCAATTAGGGTCGTTTCCAGGGGTGGGCCGAAAGCATGACTGCCAGGAGCGTCAAATTCAAGTAGCGATATAGGCGCACATTTGTGACTTTCTATTAATAATAATATTCCATAGATCATATTCTATTTTACTCATACATTATTGGATGGAGTGAATGTTCTTATTTTAACAGCATTGTTATCGAATGATGGGATTATTCAGCGTTTCATTTTTTTGGAACAGCCATCCAGCAAAACTAGCTTCCTCCCCACACTGAAGAATTCATGAATTCCAGAAATTTCGTGTAGTTCCTAAACCCGTGGAATCGTATTTAAAGAGTGAATTTTCTATAATTTTCCTGCGGGGTTTGATTCATCCCTCACTTGCGTTCACTTTCACTATGCGCATTTATTTTGGGGGGCTTACAATTGAGTCCTTGCCCATGGCGCTGAAAAGACGCAGATCAACCCTGCAGTTACGATAACTGTGATTGACGAATATCAGTTGGGCACCTTTAGTTGTTTGGGACAATTGATTTTGTCATCTAAATCTCATTTGCAACTCAGTGAATCGCGTTAAAACAGGGGGTAATTTGAGAAAATATCCTGCGGGGCCAGAAAGGGGCCTTCTCCCCTTGGCCCAGCGGTTCGTCAGCTTCGCGTTAACTCGCCGTTGCACAACTGTTCGTAGATGGCATTTTCTTTTGCAAACTGAGATCGACCCCTCCAAAAATATGACCTGGGTCCGCCCCTGGAATACAAGCATGCGCAGCCAGTTGCGTCCAAATCTGATGTCAGGTTCTCTTGCAAGAGCCAAACCGTGATCGACCGAAGTTGAAAAAATCATTGACTCAACTTAGGTAAAGAGCGATAGCGAGAGAACGGCGAGTCGGATCGAGACCGGATTGGTACCAGCATATAGGTATTGACGACACGAACATTTCGTCGTTGAACCCATCTCGTTGTGAATCTCCGTTTCTGCACGGCGGCAAATACAAAAATTTAACCTTGTTTTAACATTGTTATCCCCATATTCGAAATACAAATCGTGATTGTCGGGAAATGAAATTTTATTTCGACATTGGGTGATCAGTGGTGGATAGATGGTCACAAACTACACGCGTGGTGCCGGTTGCACCCGGATCGAACGTCAAGTTCTCACGCGAGACCCAAACCGCGATCGACGGAAGTTGCGAGAATCAATGATCAACTTGGGTTGAGAGCAATAACGAGAGAACGGCGAATCGGATCGAGACCAGATTGGTACCAGCTGATAGGTATTGACGAGACCACGCGTGTAGTCTGTGACCATCTATCCAACACCGCTAAACCCAGTATCGATATGAAATTTCGTTCCCTGACAATCAAGATTTGGAGTTTGCTTATAGGGGATTAAATGTTAAAACAATGTTGAATCATTGTTTCTGCCGCCGTGCAGAAACGAAGATCCACAACGAGATGAAAATGTAACGACGAAATGTTCGTCTCGTCAATACCTATCTGCTGGTACCAAACCGGGCTCGATTCGTCTCGCCGTTCTCCCGTTATTGCTCTTAACCTAAGTTGAGCCATCGATTTTAGCAACTTCGGTCGATCGCTGTTTGGCTCTCGCGAGAGAACCTGACATCAGATCCAGACGCAACTGGCACCACGCGTGTAGTCTGTGACCATCCATCCACCACTGCTTACCCAGTGACGATATAGAATTTTGTTCCCCGACAATCACGATTTGGAGTCCGCTTATGGGGAATACAATGTTAAAACAATTTTGAATCATTGTTTCTGCCGCCGTGCAGGAACGGAGATCCACAAAGACATGAGTGTATCGACGAAATGTTCGCCTCGTCAATACCGATCCACTGGTACCAATCCGGTCTCGATCCTACTCGCTGTTCTCCCGTTATCGCTCTTAACCTGAGTTGGGCCATTGATTTTTGCATCTTCGGTCAATCGCGGTTTGGCTCTCACGAGAGAACCTGGCATCAGACTTGGACGCAACTGGCACCACGCGTGTAGTCTGTGACCATCTATTCACCACTGTTCAACCCAGTATCGATATGAAATTTCGTTCCCCGACAATCAAGATTTGGAGTTTGCTTATAGGGGATTCAATGTTAAAACAATTTTAAATCATTGTTTCTGCCGCCGTGCAGGAACGGAGATCCACAACGACATGAGTGTAACGACGAAATGTTCGTCTCGTCAATACCTATCTGCTGGTACCAATCCGGTCTCGATCCGACTCGTCGTTCTCCCGTTATCGCTCTTAACCTAAGTTGGGCCATCGATTTTAGCAACTTCGGTCGATCGCTGTTTGGCTCTCGCGAGAGAACCTGACATCAGATCCAGACGCAACTGGCACCACGCGTGTAGTCTGTAACCATCTTTTCACCACTGCTCAACCCAGTGTCGATATGAAATTTCGTTCCCCGACAGTCAAGATTTGGAGTTTGCTTATGGGGAATACAATGTTAAAACAATGTTAAATCATTGTTTCTGCCGTCGTGCAGGAACGGTGGTCCACAACGTCATGGGTGTAACGACGAAATGTTTGTCTCATCAATACCTATCTGCTGGTACAAATCTGGTCTCGATCCGACTCGCCGTTCTCCCGTTATCGCTATTAACCTAAGTTAGGCCATCGATTTTAGCAACTTCGGTCGATCGCTGTTCGGCTCTCGCGAGAGAACCTGACATCAGATCCAGACGCAACTGGCACCACGCGTGTAGTCTGTGACCATCTTTTCACCACTGCTTAACCCAGTGTCGATATGAAATTTCGTTCCCCGACAGTCAAGATTTGGAGTTTGCTTATGGGGAATACAATGTTAAAGCGATGTTAAATCATTGTTTCTGCCGCCATGCAGGAACGGTGATTCACAACGTCATGGGTGTAACGACGAAATGTTCGTCTCGTCAATACCTATCTGCTGGTACCAATCCGGTCTCGATCCGACTCGCCGTTCTCTCGTTATCGCTCTTAACCTAAGTTGGACCATCGATTTTTGCAACTTCGGTCGATCGCTGTTTGGCTCTCGCGAGAGAACCTGACATCAGACTTGGACGCAACTGGCACCACGCGTGTAGTCTGTGACCATCTATCCACCACTGTTCAACCCAGTGTCGATATGAAATTTCATTCCCCGAAAATCAAGATTTGGAGTTTGCTTATGGGGAATACAATGTTAAAACAATGTTAAATCATTGTTTCTGCCGTCGTGCAGAAACGGTGGTTCACAACGTCATGGGTGTAACGACGAAATGTTTGTCTCATCAATACCTATCTGCTGGTACCGATCTGGTCTCGATCCGACTCGCCGTTCTCCTGTTATCGCTCTTAACCTAAGTTGGGCCATCGATTTTAGCAACTTCGGTCGATCGCTGTTTGGCTCTCGCGAGAGAACCTGACATCAGATCCAGACGCAACTGGCACCACGCGTGTAGTCTGTGACCATCCATCCACCACTGCTCACCCAGTGTCGAAATATATTTTTTTTCCCCGACAATCACGATTTGGAGTCCGCATATGGGGAATACAATGTTGAAACAATGATACATTTTTGTTTCTGTCGCCGTGCAGGAACGGAGTGTCACAACGAGATGGGTGTAACAACGGAATGTTCGTCCCGTCAATACCTATCTGCTGGTACCAATCTGGCCTAGATCCAACTCGCCGTTCTCCCGTTATTGCGCTCACCCCAATTCGAGCCATCGATTTTAGCAACTTTGGTCGATCGCTGTTTGGCTCTAGCGAGAGAACGTGACATCACACTTAGACGCAACTGGCACCACGCGTGAAGTCTGTGACCATCCATCCACCACTGCTTACCCAGTGTCGATATATAATTTTGTTCCCCGACAATCACGATTTGGAGTCCGCTCATGGGGAATACAATGTTAAAACAATTTTGAATCATTGTTTCTGCCGCCGTGCAGGAACGGAGATCCACAAGGACATGAGTGTATCGACGAAATGCTCGCCTCGTCAATACCGATCTACTGGTACCAATCCGGTCTCGATCCCATTCGCTGTTCTCCCGTTATCGCTCTTAACCTGAGTTGGGCCATTGATTTTGCATCTTCGGTCAATCGCGGTTTGGCTCTCACGAGAGAACCTGACATCAGACTTGGACGCAACTGGCACCACGCGTGTAGTCTGTGACCATCTATCTACCACTGTTCAACCCGGTATCGATATGAAATTTCGTTCCCCGACAATCAAGATTTGGAGTTTGCTTATAGGGGATTCAATGTTGAAACAATTTTAAATCATTGTTTCTGCCGCCGTGCAGGAACGGAGATCCACAACGTCATGGGTGTGTAACGACGAAATGTTCGTCTCGTCAATACCTATCTGCTGGTACCAATCCAGTCTCGATCCGACTCGCCGTTCTCCCGTTATCGCTCTAAACCTAAGTTGGGCCATCGATTTTAGCAACTTCGGTCGATCGATGTTTGGCTCTCGCGAGAGAACCTGACATCAGATCCAGACGCAACTGGCACCACGTGTGTAGTCTGACACCATCTTTTCACCACTGCTTAACCCAGTGTCGATATGAAATTTCGTTCCCCGACAGTCAAGATTTGGAGTTTGTTTATGGGGAATACAATGTTAAAACAATGTTAAATCATTGTTTCTACCGCCATGCAGGAACGGATATCCACAGCGTCATGAGTGTAACGACGAAATGTTTGTCTCGTCAATACCCATCTGCTGGTAACAATCTGGTCTCGATCCGACTCGCCGTTCTCCCGTTATCGCTATTAACCTAAGTTAGGCCATCGATTACAGCAACTTCGGTCGATCGCCGTTCGGCTCTCGCGAGAGCTCCTGACCTCAGATCCAGACGCAACTGGCACCACGCGTGTAGTCTGTGACCATCTCTTCACCACTGCTTAACCCAGTGTCGAAATGAAATTTCGTTCCCCGACAGTCAAGATTTGGAGTTTGCTTATGGGGAATACAATGTTAAAGCGATGTTGAATCATTGTTTCTGGCCGCCATGCAGGGACGGTGATTCACAACGTAATGGGTGTAACGACGAAATGTTCGTCTCGTCATTACCTATCTGCTGGTACCAATCCGGTCTCGATCCGACTCGCCGTTCTCTCGTTATCGCTCTGAACCTAAGTTGGACCATCGATTTTTGCAACTTCGGTCGATCGCTGTTTGGCTCTCGCGAGAGAACCTGACATCAGACTTAGACGCAACTGGCACCACGCGTGTAGTCTGTGACCATCTATCCACCACTGTTCAACCCAGTGTCGATATGAAATTTCATTCCCCGAAAATCAAGATTTGGAGTTTGCTTATGGGGAATACAATGTTAAAACAATTTTGAATCATTGTTTCTGCCGCCGTGCAGGAACGGAGATCCACAAGGACATGAGTGTAACGACGATATGTTCACTTGTCAATACCGATCTACTGGTACCAATCCGGTCTCGATCCCATTCGCCGTTCTCCCGTTATCGCTCTTAACCTGAGTTGGGCCATTGATTTTTGCATCTTCGGTCAATCGCGGTTTGGCTCTCACGAGAGAACCTGGCATCAGACTTGGACGCAACTGGCACCACGCGTGTAGTCTGTGACCATCTATCCACCACTGTTCAACCCAGTGTCGATATGAAATTTCATTCCCCGACAATCAAGAGTTGGAGTTTGCTTATGGGGAATACAATGTTAAAACAATGTTCAATCATTGTTTCTGCCGTCGTGCAGGAACGTAGATCCACAACGAGATGGGTGTAACGACGAAATGTTTGTCTCATCAATACCTATCGGCTGGTACCAATCCGGTCCGATCCGACTCGCCGTTCTCCCGTTATCGCTCTCAACCTAAGTTGGGCCATCGATTTTAGCAACTTCGGTCGATCGCTGTTTGGCTCTCGCGAGAGAACCTGACATCGAACTTGGACGCAACCTGCACCACGCGTGAAGTCTGTGACCATCTATCCAACACCGCTCAACCCAGTATCGATATGATATTTTGTTCCTCAACAATCAAGATTTGGAGTTTGCTTATGGGGGATTCAATGTTAAAACAATTTTCAATCATAGTTTCTGCCGCCGTGCAGGAACGGAGATCCACAACGACGTGAGTGTAACAACGAAATGTTCGTCTCGTCAATACCTATCTGCTGGTACCAATCCGGTCTCGATCCGACTCGTCGTTCTCCCGTTATCGCTCTTAACCTAAGTTGGGCCATCGATTTCAGCAATTTCGATCGATCGCTGTTTGGCTCTCGCGAGATAACCTGACATCAAATTCAGACGCAACTGGCACCACGCGTGAAGTCTGTGACCATCTATCCACCACTGCTTACCCAGTGTCGATATAGAATTTTGTTCCCCGACAGTCACGATTTGGAGTCCTCTCATGGGGAATACAATTTTGGAACAATGATACATTTTTGTTTCTGTTCCGTGCAGGAACGGAGTGTCACAACGAGATGGGTGTAACAACGGTAGTTCGTCTCGTCAAACCTATCTGCTGGTAACAATCTGGCCTAGATCCAACTCGCCGTTCTCCCGTTATTGCGCTTAACCTAAGTTGGGCCATCGATTTTAGCAACTTCGGTCGATCGCTGTTCGGCTCTCGCGAGAGAACCTGACATCAGATCCAGACGCAACTGGCACCACGCGTGTAGTCTGTGACCATCTTTTCATCACTGCTCAACCCAGTGTCGATATGAAATTTCGTTCCCCGACAGTCAAGATTTGGAGTTTGCTTATGGGGAATACAATGTTAAAGCGATTTATATCATTGTTTCTGCCGCCATGCAGGAACGGTGATTCACAACGTCATGAGTGTGACGACGAAATGTTTGTCTCGTCAATACCTATCTGCTGGTACCAATCCGGTCTCGATCCGACTCGTCGTTCTCCCGTTATCGCTCTTAACCTAAGTTAGGCCATCGATTTTAGCAACTTCGGTCGATCGCTGTTTGGCTCTCGCGAGAGAACCTGACATCAGATCCAGACGCAACTGGCACCACGCGTGTAGTCTGTGACCATCCATCCACCACTGCTTACCCAGTGTCGATATAGAATTTTGTTCCCCGACAATCACGATTTGGAGTCCGCTTATGGGGAATACAATGTTAAAACAATTTTGAATCATTGTTTCTGCCGCCGTGCAAGAACGGAGATCCACAAGGACATGAGTGTAACGACGGAATGTTCGCCTTGTCAATACCGATCTACTGGTACCAATCCGGTCTCGATCCTACTCGCCGTTCTCCCGTTATCGCTCTTAACCTGAGTTGGGCCATTGATTTTTGCATCTTCGGTCAATCGCGGTTTGGCTCTCACGAGAGAACCTGGCATCAGACTTGGACGCAACTGGCACCACGCGTGTAGTCTGTGACCATCTATCCACCACTGTTTAACCCAGTGTCGATATGAAATTTCATTCCCCGAAAATCAAGATTTGGAATTTGCTTATGGGGGATACAATGTTAAAACAATGTTGAATCATTGTTTCTGCCGTCGTGCAGGAACGGTGGTCCACAACGTCATGGGTGTGACGATAAATGTTTGTCTCATCAATACCTATCTGCTGGTACCAATCCGGTTTCGATCCGACTCGTCGTTCTCCCGTTATCGCTCTCACCTAAGTTGGGCCATCGATTTTAGCAACTTCGGTCGATCGCTGTTTGGCTCTCGCGAGATAACCTGACATCAGATCCAGACGCAACTGGCACCACGCGTGAAGTCTGTGACCATCTATCCACCACTGCTTACCCAGTGTCGAAATATATTTTTTTTCCCCGACAATCACGATTTGGAGTCCGCATATGGGGAATACAATGTTGAAACAATTTTTAATCATTGTTTCTGCCGCCGTGAAGGAATGGAGATCCACGATGACGTGAGTGTAACGACGAAATGTTCGTCTCGTCAATACCTATCTGCTGGTACCAATCTGGCCTAGATACAGCTCGCTGTTCTCCCGTTATTGCGCCCAACCTAAGTTGGGCCATCGATTTTAGCAACTTCGGTCGATCGCTGTTTGGCTCTCGCGAGAGAACCTGACATCAGACTTAGACGCAACTGGCACCACGCGTGTAGTCTGTGACCATCTATCCAACACCGCTTAACCCAGTATCGATATGAAATTTCGTTCCCCAACAATCAAGATTTGGAGTTTGCTCATAGGGGATCCAATGTTAAAACATTTTTAATCATTGTTTCTGCCGCCGTGCAGGAACGGGGATCCACAACGACGTGAATGTAACAACGAAATGTTTGTCTCGTCAATACTATCTGCTGGTATAAATCTGGTCTCGATCCGACTCGCCGTTCTCCTGTTAACGCTATCAACCTAAGTTAGGCCATCGATTTTAGCAACTTCGGTCGATCGCTGTTTGGCTCTCGCGAGAGAACCTGACATCAGATCCAGACGCAACTGGCACCACGCGTGTAGTCTGTGACCATCCATCCACCACTGCTTACCCAGTGTCGTTATAGAATTTTGTTCCCCGACAATCACGATTTGGAGTCCGCCTATGGGGAATACAATGTTGAAACAATTTTTAATCATTGTTTCTGCCGCCGTGCAGGAACGGAGTGTCACAACGAGATGGGTGTAACAACGGAATGTTCGTCTCGTCAATACCTATCTGCTGGTACCAATCCGGTCTCGATCCGACTCGTCGTTCTCCCGTTATCGCTCTTAACCTAAGTTGGACCATCGATTTTTGCAACTTCGGTCGATCGCTGTTTGGCTCTCGCGAGAGAACCTGACATCAGATCCAGACGCAACTGGCACCACGCGTGTAGTCTGTGACCATCTATCCACCACTGTTTAACCCAGTGTCGATATGAGATTTCATTCCCCGACAATCAAGAGTTGGAGTTTGCTTATGGGGAATTCAATGTTGAAACAATTTTGAATCATTGTTTCTTCCGTCGTGCAGGAAAGGTGGTCCACAACGTCATGAGTGTAACGACGAAATGTTCGTCTCATCAATACCTATCTGCTGGTACCAATCTTGTCTCGATCCGACTCGCCGTTCTCCCGTGATCGCTCTTAACCTAGGTTGGCCCATCGATTTTAGCAACTTCGGTTGATCGCTGTTTGGCTCTCGCAAGAGAACTCGACATCAGATCCAGACGCAACTGGCACCACGCGTGTAGTCTGTGATCATTCATCCACCACTGCTCACCCAGTGTCGACATAGAATTTTGTTCCCCGACAATCACGATTTGGAGTCCGCTCATGGGGAATACAATGTTAAAACAATTTTGAATCATTGTTTCTGCCGCCGTGCAGGAACGGAGATCCACAAGGACATGAATGTATCGACGAAATGTTCGTCTCGTCAATACCTATCTGCTGGTACCAATCCGGTCTCGATCCGGCTCGTCGTTCTCCCGTTATTGCGCTCAACCTAAGTTGGGCCATCGATTTTAGCAACTTCGGTCAATCGCGGATGGCTCTCCCGAGAGAACCTGGCTTCAGATTCGGACGCAACTGGCACCACGCGTGTGTCTGTGACCATCTATCCACCACTGTTTAACCCAGTGTCGATATGAAATTTCATTCCCCGACAATCAAGAGTTGGAGTTTGCTTATGGGGGATTCAATGTTGAAACAATTTTGAATCATTGTTTCTTCCGTCGTGCAGGAAAGGTGGTCTACAACGTCATGGGTGTAACGACGAAATGTTCATCTCATCAATACCTATCCGCTGGTACCAATCTGGCCTAGATCCAACTCGCCGTTCTCACGTTATTTTCTTAACCTAAGTTGGGCCATCGATTTTAGCAACTTCGGTCGATCGCTGTTTGGCTCTCGCGAGAGAACCTGACATCAGACTTAGACGCAACTGGCACCACGCGTGTAGTCTGTGACCATCTATCCACCACTGTTCAACCCAGTGTCGATATGGAATTTCATTCCCCGACAATCAAGATTTGTAGTTTGCTTATGGGGGATTCAATGTTAAAACAATTTTCAATCATTGTTTCTGCCGCCGTGCAGGAACGGAGATCCACAACGACGTGAGTGTAACGACGAAATGTTCGTCTCGTCAATACCTATCTGCTGGTACCAATCCGGTTTCGATCCGACTCGTCGTTCTCCCGTTATCGCTCTTAACCTAAGTTGAGCCATCGATTTTTGCAACTTCGGTCGATCGCTGTTTGGCTCTCGCGAGAGAACCTGACATCACATCCAGACGCAACTGGCACCACGCGTGTAGTCTGTGACCATCTTTTCACCACTGCTTAACCCAGTGTCGATATGAAATTTCGTTCCCCGACAGTCAAGATTTGGAGTTTGCTTATGGGGAATACAATGTTAGAGCGATGTTGAATCATTGTTTCTGTCGCCGTGCAGGAACGGAGATCCACAACGTCATGGGTGTGTAAGGAAATGTTCGTCTCGTCAATACCTATCTGCTGGTACCAATCCGGTCTCGATCCGACTCGCCGTTCTCCCGTTATCGCTCTCAACCTAAGTTGGGCCATCGATTTTATCAACTTCGGTCGATCGCTGTTTGGCTCTCGCGAGAGAACCTGACATCAGATCCAGACGCAACTGGCACCACGCGTGTAGTCTGTGACCATATATCCACCACTGCTTACCCAGTGTCGATATAGAATTTGTTCCCGACAATCACGATTTGGAGTCCGCTTATGGGGAATACAATGTTAAAACAATTTTGAATCATTGTATCTGCCGCCGTGCAAGAACGGAGATCCACAAGGACATGAGTGTAACGACGGAATGTTCGCCTTGTCAATATCGATCTACTGGTACGAATCCGGTCTCGATCCTACTCGCCGTTCTCCCGTCATCGCTCTTAACCTGAGTTGGGCCATTGATTTTTGCATCTTCGGTCAATCGCGGTTTGGCTCTCACGAGAGAACCTGGCATCAGACTTGGACGCAACTGGCACCACGCGTGTAGTCTGTGACCATCTATCCACCACTGTTTAACCCAGTGTCGATATGAAATTTCATTCCCCGACAATCAAGAGTTGGAGTTTGCTTATGGGGAATACAATGTTAAAACAATGTTAAATCATTGTTTCTGCCGTCGTGCAGGAACGGTGGTCCACAACGTCATAGGTGTGACGTCGAAATATTTGTCTAATCAATACCTATCTGCTGGTACCAATCTGGTCTCGATCCGACTCGCCGTTCTCCCGTTATCGCTCTTAACCTGAGTTGGGCCATCGATTTTAGCAACTTCGGTCGATCGCTGTTTGGCTCTCGCAAGACAACCCGACTCAGATCCAGACGCAACTGGCACCACGCGTGTAGTCTGTGACCATCTATTCACCACTGCTCACCCAGTAACGATATAAATTTTTTTTCCCCGACAAACACGATTTGGAGTCCGCATATGGGGAATACAATGTTGAAACAATGATACATTTTTGTTTCTGTCGCCGTGCAGGAACGGAGTGTCACAACGAGATGAGTGTAACAACGGAATGTTCGTCTCGTCAATACCTATCTGCTGGTACCAATCTGGCCTAGATCCAACTCGCCGTTCTCCCGTTATTGCGCTTAACCTAAGTTGAGCCATCGATTTTAGCAACTCCGGTCGATCGCTGTTCGGCTCTCACGAGAGAACCTGACATCAGACTTAGACGCAACTGGCACCACGCGTGAAGTCTGTGACCATCTATCCAACACCGCTCAACCCAGTATCGATATGAAATTTCGTTCCCCGACAGTCAAGATTTGGAGTTTGCTTATAGGGGATTCAATGTTGAAACAATTTTGAATCATTGTTTCTGCCGCCGTGCAGGAACGGAGATCCACAACGACGTGAGTGTAACGACGAAATGTTCGTCTCGTCAATACCTATCTGCTGGTACCAATCCGGTGTCGATCCGACTCGTCGTTCTCCCGTTATTGCTCTCAACCTAAGTTGGGCCATCGATTTTTGCAACTTCGGTCGATCGCTGTTGGCTCTCGCGAGAGAACCTGACATCACATCCAGACGCAACTGGCACCACGCGTGTAGTCTGTGACCATCTATCCAACACCGCTTGACCCATTATCGATATGAAATTAAGTTCCCCGACAATCAAGATTTGGAGTTTGCTCATAGGGGATTCATTTTTGAAACAATTTTGAATCATTGTTTCTGCCGCCGTGCAGGAACGGAGATCCACAACGTCATGAGTGTGACGACGAAATGTTCGTCTCGTCAATACCTATCTGCTGGTACCAATCCGGTCTCGATTCGACTCGTCGTTCTCCCGTTATCGCTCTTAACCTAAGTTGGGCCATCGATTTCAGCAACTCCGGTCGATCGCTGTTTGGCTCTCGCGAGAGTCACTGACATCAGATCCAGACGCAACTGGCACCACGCGTGTAGTCTGTGACCATCCATCCACCACTGCTTACCCAGTGTCGATATAGAATTTCGTTCCCCGACAATCACGATTTGGAGTCCGCATATGGGGAATACAATGTTGAAACAATGATACATTTTTGTTTCTGTCGCCGTGCAGGAACGGAGTGTCACAACGAGATGAGTGTAACAACGAAATGTTCGTCTCGTCAATACCTATCTGCTGGTACCAATCCGGTCTCGATCCGACTCGTCGTTCTCCCGTTATCGCTCTTAACCTAAGTTGGGCCATCGATTTTCGCAACTTCGGTCGATCGCTGTTTGGCTCTCGCGAGAGAACCTGACATCACATCCAGACGCAACTGGCACCACGCGTGTAGTCCGTGATCATCTATCCACCACTGCTTACCCCAGTGTCGATATGAAATTTGTTCCCCGACAGTCAAGATTTGGAGTTTGCTTATGGGGAATACAATGTTAAAGCGATGTTGAATCATTGTTTTCTGCCGCCATGCGGGAACGGTGATTCACAACGTCATGAGTGTATCGACGAAATGTTCGTCTCGTCAATACCTATCCGCTGGTACCAATCCGGTCTCGATCCGACTCGCCGTTCTCTCGTTATCGCTCTTAACCTAAGTTGGGCCATCGATTTTTGCAACTTCGGTCGATCGCTGTTTGGCTCTCGCGAGAGAACCTGACATCAGACTCAGACGCAACTGGCACCACGCGTGTAGTCTGTGACCATCTATCCACCACTGTTCAACCCAGTGTCGATATGAAATTTCATTCCCCGAAAATCAAGATTTGGAGTTTGCTTATGGGGAATACAATGTTAAAACAATGTTAAATCATTGTTTCTGCCGTCGTGCAGGAACGGTGGTCCACAACGTCATAGGTGTAACGACGAAATGTTTGTCTCATCAATACCTATCTGCTGGTACCAATCTGGTCTCGATCCGACTCGCCGTTCTCCCGTTATCGCTCTTAACCTAAGTTCGGCCATCGATTTTAGCAACTTCGGTCGATCGCTGTTTGGCTCTCGCGAGGGAACCTGACATCACATCCAGACGCAACTGGCACCAAGCGTGAAGTCTGTGACCATCTTTCACCACTGCTTACCCAGTGTCGATATAGAATTTCGTTCCCCGACAGTCACGATTTGGAGTCCTCTTATGGGGAATACAATGTTGAAACAATGATACATTTTTGTTTCTGTCGCCGTGCAGGAACGGAGTGTCACAACGAGATGAATGTAACAACGGAATGTTCGTCTCGTCAATACCTATCTGCTGGTACCAAACCGGGCTCGATCCGTCTCGCCGTTCTCCCGTTATTGCTCTTAACCTAAGTTGAGCCATCGATTTTAGCAACTTCGGTCGATCGCTGTTTCGCTCTTGCGAGAGTCACTGACATCAGATCCGGACGCAACTGGCACCACGCGTGTAGTCTGTGACCATACATCCACCACTGCTTACCCAGTGTCGATATAAAATTTTGTTCCCCGACAATCACGATTTGGAGTCCGCTTATGGGGAATACAATGTTAAAACAATTTTGAATCATTGTTTCTGCCGCCGTGCAGGAACGGAGATCCACAAGGACATGAGTGTATCGACGAAATGTTCGTCTCGTCAATACCTATCTGCTGGTACCAATCCGGTCTCGATCCGACTCGTCGTTCTCCCGTTATCGCTCTTAACCTAAGTTGGGCCATCGATTTTTGCAACTTCGGTCAATCGCGGTTTGGTTCTCCCGAGAGAACCTGGCATCAGACTCGGACGCAACTGGCACCACGCGTGGAGTCTGTGACCATCTATCCACCACTGTTCAACCCAGTGTCGATATGGAATTTCATTCCCCGACAATCAAGAGTTGGAGTTTGCTTATGGGGGATTCAATGTTGAAACAATTTTGAATCATTGTTTCTTCCGTCGTGCAGGGAAGGTGGTCTACAACGTCATGGGTGTAACGACGAAATGTTCATCTCATCAATACCTATCTGCTGGTACCGATTTGGTCTCGATCCGACTCGCCGTTCTCCCGTTATCGCTCTTAACCTGAGTTGGGCCATCGATTTCAGCAACTTCGGTCGATCGCTGTTTGGCTCTCGCGAGAGAACCTGACATCAGATCCAGACGCAACTGGCACCACGCGTGTAGTCTGTGACCATCTATCCACCACTGCTCACCCAGTGTCGAAATATATTTTTTTTCCCCGACAATCACGATTTGGAGTCCGCATATGGGGAATACAATGTTGAAACAATGATACATTTTTGTTTCTGTCGCCGTGCAGGAACGGAGTGTCACAACGAGATGAGTGTAACAACGGAATGTTCGTCTCGTCAATACCTATCTGCTGGTACCAATCTGGCCTAGATCCAACTCGCCGTTCTCCCGTTATTGCGCTTAACCTAAGTTGGGCCATCGATTTTAGCAACTTCGGTCGATCGCTGTTTGGCTCTCGCGAGAGAACCTGACATCAGACTTAGACGCAACTGGCACCACGCGTGTAGTCTGTGACCATCTATCCAACACCGCTCAACCCAGTATCGATATGAAATTTCGTTTCCCGACAATCAAGATTTGGAGTTTGCTTATAGGGGATTCAATGTTAAAACAATTTTTAATCATAGTTTCTGCCGCCGTGCAGGAACGGAGATCCACAACGACGTGAGTGTAACGACGAAATGTTCGTCTCGTCAATACCTATCTGCTGGTACCAATCCGGTTTCGATCCGACTCGTCGTTCTCCCGTTATCGCTCTTAACCTAAGTTGGGCCATCGATTTTTGCAACTTCGGTCGATCGCTGTTTGGCTCTCGCGAGAGAACCTGACATCACATCCAGACGCAACTGTCACCACGCGTGTAGTCTGTGACCATCTATCCACCACTGGTTACTCAGTGTCGATATAGAATTTTGTTCCCCGACAGTCACGATTTGGAGTCCTCTTATGGGGAATACAATGTTGAAACAATGATACATTTTGGTTTCTGTCGCAGTGCAGGAACGGAGTGTCACAACGAGATGGGTGTAACGACGAAATGTTCGTCTCGTCAATACCTATCTGCTGGTACCAAACCGGGCTCAATCCGTCTCGCCGTTCTCCCGTTATCGCTCTTAACCTAAGTTGATCCATCGATTTCAGCAACTTCGGTCGATCGCTGTTTGGCTCTCGCGAGAGAACCTGACTTCAGATCCAGACGCAACTGGCACCACGCGTGTAGTCTGTAACCATCTTTTCACCACTGCTTAACCCAGTGTCGATATGAAATTTCGTTCCCCGACAGTCAAGATTTGGAGTTTGCTTATGGGGAATACAATGTTAAAGCGATGTTGATCATTGTTTCTGCCGCCATGCAGGGACGGTGATTCACAACGTCATGGGTGTGACGACGAAATGTTTGTCTCGTCAATACCTATCTGCTGGTACCAATCCGGTCTCGATCCGACTCGCCGTTCTCCCGTTATCGCTCTTAACCTAAGTTAGGCCATCGATTTCAGCAACTTCGGTCGATCGCTGTTTGGCTCTCGCGAGAGAACCTGACATCAGACTTAGACGCAACTGGCACCACGCGTGTAGTCTGTGACCATCTATCCACCACTGTTCAACCCAGTGTCGATATGAAATTTCATTCCCCGAAAATCAAGATTTGGAGTTTGCTTATGGGGAATACAATGTTAAAACAATGTTAAATCATTGTTTCTGCCGTCGTGCAGGAACGGTGGTCCACAACGTCATGGGTGTAACGACGAAATGTTTGTCTCATCAATACCTATCTGCTGGTACCAATCTGGTCTCGATCCGACTCGCCGTTCTCCCGTTATCGCTATTAACCTAAGTTAGGCCATCGATTTTAGCAACTTCGGTCGATCGCTGTTTGGCTCTCGCGAGAGAACCTGACATCACATCCAGACGCAACTGGCACCACGCGTGAAATCTGTGACCATCTATCCACCACTGTTCAACCCAGTGTCGATATGAAATTTCATTCCCCGAAAATCAAGATTTGGAGTTTGCTTATGGGGAATACAATGTTAAAACAATGTTAAATCATTGTTTCTGCCGTCGTGCAGGAACGGTGGTCCACAACGTCATGGGTGTAACGACGAAATGTTTGTCTCATCAATACCTATCTGCTGGTACCAATCTGGTCTCGATCCGACTCGTCGTTCTCCCGTTATCGCTCTTAACCTTCACCATACCAAAAATTCACCATATCGAGGCCGGCGAACCAACGCAACCCTCAATGCATCTTGGTAGCTTCATCCACACCCGGTACGCCACTGTACTCCATCTATCAACCTCAATGACAAACAATATCCTTCTCGCCACTATCACTGCCAACAAAGGCCGGTGGAACAGTTTTGAAAGGAGAGAAAGAAGAATACTACTTTGCCGACGATACTGCGCGGGTGACAGAGATGTCAAAGTGCTTTTATGATTTTTTTTATTTTCTGTTGGTGTTAGTTTTTATGCAGAGGAACCGCATTTATCTGTCTTTGAGAGATATACTTATGTTCACAGAAGAAGGTAGACTACCAACTGAATAATAATACAAAATGTGTACTGAGATGAGTGGTCGAGTGGCTAAACCACTGAACCGTTATTCAGGAGACTATTCGGGTTCTACATACTATAGTTAGTAGATAAACTGATAATTTTTTAATTTTTATTTATTCTTCATTTTGGTCAATATTTGTGTGATTTAATACAAAGCGGATTAACTTGTTATCGCGCTTGGTTAAATATGTTATTTCCGTACTTGAAGTTTTCGGTATATGGAATGAAAATCTTCGCTACGCTCATCCAATAATATTTTTTCAATGCGTTATCAGAACTTGATTAATAATATTATACAATTGATCTAACTGTCTTTAAATACGTAGTTAGTTCTTGATTGATTAGATTATATGTAAAGGAATGTAAAGAAAAATACAATGAACGTTCGTTGGTAGACTCCTTCCAATTTGATTGATTGATTATTATTATTGCGTAACGACCCCATCAACATATAGGTTATACGGGGGTACGAACGAGCAGGTGATTATGAAACTATGAAGTTTCAAAGATGTACAGTCGACACACTGAGAGAATAGGATTCGTGCAGCCACCACAAGAAAACTTCATCGATATAGAAAAATGAGATATTTCACAAATATACTCGTTATTGGTTGTTTTTAATAATTATAATGATTGAAAATGAATATATTTGAAATATAAGAATGTATCTTGTGCACTTAAGCAAAAGGAACAGTGAAAATACGGGTCTATTTTATCTTTTATGTTTATTTCATCCTTTCTCTGTCAGATGGTTGGTGGTTCTGCTAACCATACAGGTTTGTGAACAAGCAATGTTTCCATGTGAATCCGCTAACAATAATGTTTTTTCATGCAACAAGAGTACCTGTGATTTGAATTCATAAATTTGTTTTGTCAAGTTGACCTAAAAGAATTCAATAAAACGCCATATCTATTGGATTTAAAAAATCGAAAGAGCTGCTATTAGTGTGTAGAATGCTTGGCTGATTTTAGTGTTGTCATGTTGAAAAATATTCAGTGCACCAAAGTGATACCAGGATGCGCCACGGTAGAAATCCTATTCTCTCAGTGTGTCGACTGTGAGGTTAAAGGACATTTACAAAAACCATGCCTTATGCGGAACTCGAACCCACGCTCAACGATGACTTCAGTTTCTGAAGCTGTGCCTCAGCTGACCGAGCTACCGTGGGTGGCAGAAACTCCTTTTTTAGTGGAAACAAGTATATGTATATATTATCATTCTCTGTTTTTATTCTGTTATATGCAGAGTAACCGCATATGAGTATTTCCACAAGCCACGTAACACAATATGATAATATCTTGGAATAAAGAAGTCTTCTCTATACGTAAAAATACAGTTGTGAGTTTTAAATATTTATGTGGAAACGTCAACTGAGAAATCGAAGCGGAGAAAAGCTTTTTCAAGAGGACCTACGGGTACACACCGTTACATTTTCAGTGTTAGTGTAACATTTGAAGGATTGCAGTGTTTTTTCGGAAACATATTTTGCGATGAAACTGTCTCACAATATTCAGAGAAGTATCTTAAGGCCCGTTCACAATTGAAATATTGCTAATGGAATATGGTATATGGTATATGGTATAGTGTTTAAGCGAAATGGATGATGGCATTTCTGAGTTACCGTTCACAATGAGAAAATGTGGTTTAGTGATATGGAATATGGAATAAGAAATGAAATAAATCCATTTCTTATGACTATTTCTTATAACAGCAAAATTCTGACCAATCAGGTGTCGTTACTACTGGAGTCAAATGACTACCGGTACCATTAATGTTGATGTTTTAATCGCCCACATCGAAATTTAAGGGAGGGCAAAATATCCCAAATTCGAAAATGCACGAGTCCCAATGAGAGTGGGGGAGAGAGGGGAAAATCCCGAAGGGGATTTTTTGAAATTCCATCGTTTTGTGGTGTTTTGGGAGGTTTTGTGACTATTTAATTAGCTTTTGATTTTCATAGAGAAAGAAGACAAATAATGTTTAATTGGTTGAATTCTATGCAAGTAGTTGATCCTATTAATCTTTTAAAATATTTCATCATAAAAAATAGACAAAATGAATTATTGGAATCTGATTGGTCTGTATAATACCCAATATCAAAATTTCCAGTTTTTTCAAGGGAAACTATACGGGTACACACCGTTACATTTTCAGTGTTAATGTAACATTTGAAGGATTGCAGTGACTTTCCGGATAATATTTTGTGATGAAACTGTCTCACAATATTCAGAGAAGTTTACACAAACTGTCAGTTAAAGTATGACTGGACACCGTGTAATAACGGGGCACTTGGTCAAGTTTTAGAAAACTATACTTTCAGGTCAGTTCAAATGTGTACCTAATTAAGAGTCAATAGGAGTCGATTTAGCGGAATACCAGAAATTTTGAACGGTATAAGATATGGAAATTCTGATAACGAGTAAACATAGATATTTTCAATGGTATCAGTAAGAACCAAACTATATCCACCACTGAACAGAAGTCTTTACTCACACTCATCCAACTATCCATTCCAACATCTATTCCAACATTCACGCCCACACACGTTACTGAGTGCAAATCAATGTATATATCATCTTGCCGATCCGATTACCGTCCCCCCTATCTACCATCATCACCGACCAGGGGTTTCGACCCGGCAACATCTATCACAACTGAATACGGCTGAGAAGCGACGCGTAAAATACATTATAGTAATGGAGAATAACCACGTCGTTCATGCGTCGTTCAATTGGAATATTCTATTCAGTAATGGCTGTGTAATGGCCGTATGTCCGTTATGTGATGTAGAGAGGGTTGCTGTGTTCAGGGGTATGCTGTCGTGATGGTTGCAGGGATTTCAGGAGCATGTTTGTATCATATGTGAGGTGGATGAATTATATGACATTCCATTAACTTATTTGTTATTCAATTATTTCATTGGTTCAATAATGTTCCATTCTGTAGAAATTTCAATATGGTATAAATAATTATTGTTGAATATTGTTACATTGTTACAGAACGTGACAGAATGTGACTTGATAGTGACATGAAGTGACAGAATGTGACAGGAAGTGACAGAATGTGACTTGGAAGTGACGGGAAGTGACAGGAAGTGACAGGATGTGACTTGGAAGTGACAGGATGTGACAGGAAGTGACAGGATGTGACTTGGAAGTGACGGGAAGTGACAGAATGTGACAGGAAGTGACAGAATGTGACTTGGAAGTGACGGGAAGTGACAGGATGTGACAAATAGAGAGAGGATATGACTTGGAAGTGACAGGATGTGACAGGATGTGACTTGGAAGTGACAGGATGTGACTTGGAAGTGACAGGATGTGACTTGGAAGTGACAGGATGTGACAGGATGTGACAGGATGTGACAGGATGTGACAGGATGTGACTTGGAAGTGACAGGATGTGACTTGGAAGTGACAGGATGTGACTTGGAAGTGACAGGATGTGACTTGGAAGTGACAGGATGTGACTTGGAAGTGACAGGATGTGACGAATAGAGAGAATGTGACTTGGAAGTGACAGTAAGTGACAGGATGTTACTGTAAGTGTCAGGATGTGACTTGGAAGTGACAGGAAGTGACGAATAGAGAGAATGTGACTTGGAAGTGACAGTAAGTGACAGGATGTTACTTGTAAGTGTCAGGATGTGACTTGGAAGTGACAGGAAGTGACAAATAGAGACAAGATTTGAGCCTTATGGATGGTATTACATTGTTTACATAAAAATATGTTTCATAATTTTCATATTTTGTTGAAATGCCCACAGTTGCTGGCAGGTCTGTGATAGCTTTATATATTTGATATAAAAATCTCCATAGACCATGAGATGAGCCATGACGTAGGCATCACCGAGTAATGTCTACGTCACGACTTGGAAAAAGGGCCAAGTCCTGGAGGACAAATACATTGATTTAAATTTCTGAAATTGAGATGATGTCTAGTTTTCTCTAAAATTAGGGAAATAAATATCGTTATTCTTCGTTAAAATCCACTTTTGGGATTGTGATGTCCTTTAAGAATAAGATGAGCAGTATCGGAAATGTAAATATTTGGAATATGTATTTCAGTTACAATTGAATACTCTGTCTCACTATTCTGGAGTAACTGGCGGAGTCTTTGTAGTTTGCTCTTCTATTGTCCGGCGAATAGGTAGGTATATGGACATGTCAATCATCTCTACAGACTTCATTGAACTCATACACTGTTGCATTTTACTCAAATTATATCAATTGTAAATATATTTATCGTAATTATAATTTCTCACTTGAAATAATTAAATGATTGAAAAATTCAGAATGAGAACCAGTTTAACAATTTTTCATACCATCGTCTTCAATATGTGTGAATACCAAAATTGTCTGAGTTTTGATTCTATAGATTTCTGAAGCGATGTAGCAACGTTGCACAACAACCCTCACCTAGTCACGAAGTTGTCCTCAGAATGCAAGCAAGAAGAGTTCCTTTGTTACTGTTGGAGTTATGATTGACATGTTTACCAGCAGTTAAGCTGATCGATGAGATAGCAACAGTTACTCCAGAATGGTGAGACAGAATATACTCTGTATTTCAAATACCTTCTCATGAAAGAATATTCTGTATTTCAAATACCTTCTCATAAAAGATTATTCTGTATTTTTGATACAATTGTAAAAGTATTTTTTACGTCCCAAATATAACCCATATTTATCCTTCTTCGACCTTTGACTTATTCCTTCACCCTATACATCATATCAACAACCCCTATCAACTTTGAACTTTCCATCCAGCGATGCACAGCGGGCAAGTATCCCATAGCAACCCTCAACACACCGATGTCCGGCGGGCTAGTATCCATATGCACGACGTTGGGTCATCAATTATGCAGTGACAGATCCAGCACGTGATCAATCATACGCACGGGTATGTCACACGCAGGACCGATCGACCGTTTCGTGTATGATGTAGTGTGGGCGATCGGTAGTGTCGATGCGTCAATGTCAGGGAGATGGATTGATAGTGATGTCAGAGATGGATTTAGGGGATGTTCTCTCGAATTATATTATTTAGATATATTATCCGATGAATATATTGAATGAAACATTATCAAAATATTTTTATATGTATACATTTATATATGTTGTCGATAGGTTTTACGGTTTTTCCACTTACTTGATATACTCTACTCTCGCGACGTTTCGGGAAGATTATACTTCCCATCATCAGGCTCTCCAACCGATCACAGTCGGTGAGTACGAGTCGTACGAGTCGTACGAGTCGGTGAGTCGCTGTGATCGGTTGGAGAGCCTGATGATGGGAAGTATAATCTTCCCGAAACGTCGCGAGAGTAAAATATAGTTAACCGACAAAAAAACACAAATGAAAAAAATGAAAAAAAACATAAAAACGAACACCAATTGTTTTCAGTACCGGTATGTCAAATTGAACCCTCGCTGAAGCTCGTCTAATTAGCTATATGTGAAGGAAGATAAAAAAAAATTCGACCTCTTCGATTCATCTCCTCATATTGTTAATTGATACTGTCAGAATACATGTATATCTCACATTTGCTCAGAGTTCAACTTACTCCAGACAAGGTATTCCAGACATTCCCAGACACATCCAGATATAAACGGGTGAAAGTGAAACTCCCACAATACATTAATTAGTTCCCCTTTCAACCACATCTAGTGACGTCAGTATCTACACTCGTTGTACGTCAAGTTATTCTGTCTAATTAACTACATGGAAATTTACATAAGTTTCAAAGTTTTAGGTGTTCACTAGACCTGACAACACTGTGTTGAAGTTTAAAGATTATCACGTTATAACAGCAACACTGTCTAGTTTACCAAGGTGATTATAAGTATTTAGGACTGGACTGGAGGCATGTTGTGGCGAGGAGATAGTAAGTTCCATGAGTTTATTAAGGTGGAGCTCATTTGTGCTTCTAGTCCAGAGTATGTTGTAATCCATGATGGCGTTGTTGTTGTTGTTGTTGTTGTTTGCAAACCGAATCAACTTATCTTGAACATGCAACCTAATGAGAAGCTAACATAAGATATTTTATTTATTCATCACAGATTGTTCATAGAACAGGTGGTAATGGTTACTATACCTAATGAAATTACAATCAAACATACTCGATGAAATTATACTTCATTTTTTTCTTAGCTCTCTTAAATCACCGATCTTCCTTATATTCTTGATATCTTCTTCCAAATCATTCCATTCCCGCGTCGTTTTTTGTATGAATCCATATTCACCTACTTCTCTATCCACTTTTTCCACTTCCATTCTTACCCCTCCCCTTGTACTTCTTTGTGATTCCTTTCCAATTCTATTGCTTGATTAATACCATCCTGTATATTCATTCTTGACTCTAACAAAATTGCACATTATTTCTATTTGTCTTCGTTTCGGCCGAATTTTCCCATCCCATTTCCTCAATCATTTTACTAGTTATTTCTATCAATTTTCCAACCACATCCTTATCGTTCCTGATAATCTTCCAGCGTTTCTCTCTCCCCAATACCCTTCTTGCAGCAACCCTTTGGACGTTCTCCACAGCCTTTATTAGTCCAACTTCATGCGGATCCCAGACTGAACTAGCATACTCAAGCATTGGCCGAATCAGACTCATGTAAGCATTCTCTTTTATTTTCATCCCATCTATAACAAGCTATAATCTGTTAGGACAGAACTGGGACAAACCCGTACATGAGATGTTGGACCAGTTATAGCGATATGAGCAATCATTCAGGAGGCAGAAGTACAGAAAATTGATCCAATCTATAAGATATACGAGTGAAATGTATGGCATAAAATGGTGTATAATATTCAACATATACATTCTTTCAAGAATTTCTTATTTGCTTCCTGGACTAGTTTAGAGCCAGCTCCACTTCTCTCTGCTTCACACTCCTTCGCTCTCTCTTTTCTATTCTTTTCTTCTCTTTTCTACAATATTCTTCAACACTTCCAGACCAGCCATCACTCCCATCAGCATCACTCATTTCCTTTACCTACTTATCACTTATTTTCTCACTTCTCGTCTTTACTCTCCTTCTTTCTCTCATGCCTTCAACTCCACACCTCTCTTCCAAATCTCCACTCTCCTATTTTCATTTTCTTTCTCACCATATTATCGCTTATCTTACTTCTCTTGACTATTTTCCATTGTTATCTCAGACCATGCTCTCAGCTTCACTCTTCTTCTCTCCGCACTTCACTCCTCACTGTTCTCCTTCACTCTTCTTTTTCTCCCGGATCAACCTTCAGCACCACTCCTCCTCTCGTTCACCCTCTTCTCACATCACTTCTAAGTTCTCTCCTTCACTTTCTTTCTTGCAGATCTGTCCAGCCCTTGACTCCACTCCTCTCCTTAACTCCTCCATTTTCTTTCTTTCTATCTCACCTTGATGTTATTCTCACTTATCTTTTCAGTTCTGTCCTCTTTTGTTCTCCCACACCAGTTCTCAGCACCACTCCTTTACACTCTTCTAACTTCACTTTTACTTCTCACTTCTCTCCTCCTTCTTCCTTCATCCCTCTCCTTCTCCCTTTCTTCTCCACTATTCCAACGTACGTAATCCAACAGAGTTTATCGTTTTTAATCATAACACAAAGACTTCTTGAAGGAGTTTTACAAGACTAATAAACCTTCTCAGCGTCTGTCAACCCGAAACTACAACACGTCAGTGTTAATGAATAGGGCGGGACGTGCGATCGATCGTGGGAGGGGGGGGGGGGGGGAAGGGGGGAAGTCGAAATTAAAACTATCAACAGTTTCATCACGCGATGGTGGGGAGGGGGTAGGGGATGGAACGGTAGGGGGTAGGAGGAGTATTTAATTGTGTCCCCGAAATAAAAGGAGTCTGGCAATACATCACAAGCACAAATACCACCGAATATCTGATTGATTATTGTTTGCTTGGCGACTCCACCAACAGCTAGGTTATACGGGGGTACGAATGAGCAGGTGATAATGAAACGATGAAGTGATGATAGGTGAAAGGACGTTTACAAAAACCCATGCCTTATGCGGGACTCGAACCCACGCCCAACGGTGACTTCAGTTTTGTGAAGCCGAATATCTCTTCAATTTTTTTTTTACATGTACATTACGTGTAACCATGTATTTGTGGTATATTATAATTTTCAAAGTGGCTATAGATACAAATTTTCTTGACACAAGAATCGTTATTTTTGTGATTCCTTATTTCTCCATTTTTATGAGTACAGTGCATGCATCCTTAAATCCTGACTCCACAGCGAATTATGTACTTACAAAAGTTTTAAATAATTATTCAGTCAATAGACGAACTTCATTCTTGGGAAAATACCCCCCAACTCGACTACCCCTCCCCCCTCCACACGAGTATCAACCTCGCCCACCAGTCACCCAGACAATTCCCAGACCGTAGCACGTGATGCACTTCAGGGTGTGTAGAGGTGTATGGAGGGGGGTGATTTCAGGGTGACCCACCCACATCGTGACATTTTAAGCGCCAACATAACATATAAATGATTGTAGTGACTTTCTGGATGAACATATTATAGTGAAACTGCTTCATACCGTGCAGAGAAGTATCTTATGAAATACTGTCGATCCATAATGAACATTCACAATAAGTTACTTGTTATTTGCATGTGATGGTACGCTGTGAGGTAAAAATCAATGATAAAAATGTCGAGTGTTATCACCATTCTGGAGTAACTGTTGCTATCTCATCGATCAGCTTAACTGCTGGTAAACATGTCAATCATAACTCCAACAGTAACAAAGGAACTCTTCTCGGTGCATTTTGAGGACAAGTTTGCGACTAGGTAAGGGTTGTTGTGCAACGTGGCTACATCGCTTCAGAAAGTCTTATTATAGATTCAAGTCAACTCAGGTATGATATAATTTGGTAAAATGCAACAGTGTTTGAGTTCAATGTAGTCTATAAAGATGATTGACATATTCATATACCTATCTTCTCGCCGGACAATAGAAGAGCAAACTACAGAGATCTCCGACAGTTACTCCAGAATGGTGATGCAGACCTTATATGCAAGTGATCTTTCCTCCTTTGTTATTATTAATTTGAATCAATAGCATTTTCGACATATATTGTCAGCATCACATGATGTATTTGTTGATTTATGGGGTTTCATCACCATTTAAATCTCTGAAATCCCCCTGGCGTGCAGTGGTGTATTCGAGCCAGGGCGGGCCGGGGCGGCGCCCGGGTACTTTAATTTTGGGGCAAGGCGCGCCCCGGTATCTTTTTTCTTGAAAACCGTATTTGAAAACATATAAAGCCAACTTGAACCAGCTCACTTGTGAAGGCACAATGTTCAAAATGATGCATCCTGATAGATGGAATCTGCCAATCAGACTTCACAATAATGACATAATCTTGTAATGTAGTGTAGAGTCCGTTTGTGAATTTTTTTTACTACCTTAGAGACGAATGTATTCACTATTTTATATGCAATGGTAAACCACATCAATTTTATTTTACATTATAATTAGAATCTCCTAAAACTGACATTGTGGCATGTTACGGCTCACAAGTTCCTCCCCGCCGAGTTGGGATGAGTGGGTTTTTCCAGTTATCACCGCCCTGGTACTTTTATTTTTACGAATACACCACTGCTGGCGTGGACCTTTCTGCCTTATGTTTGACTGGAAACGCCTCAAGTTTGAGAATTCTGCTGTTAACGAGGTCAATGAAGGCATGATCATGCATTCATGCGCGGTAAAACTTCACATCTTCAAATTAAAACGTTCAGTTCTTAGAATCTCTTCATTTATAAAATGTATACCGAGTTTTAACGATGCATAACTCAGCTATATCGCCGTCTTAAGAAAGCTTAATGAGATGTTGGGGAGATGTGATAGGGTTTTATAGTTAATGGAGAGGATAGTGGAAAGGAAGCGGTCGTGACCCATTTTAAAAAAAATAATAACATCGAAACTTGATCAGAATAATTGTTCCCCAATTGAGACTAAGGATGAAAGGTAGTATCGTTTGGACGGGGTGGTGTACGGAAAATTTGCCAGACACCTGTTTTAGGGGGTGAGGACAATTTGCCAGGCTAGATCATGAGGGGAAGACAATTTGCCAGTCAAAGTTTGAGGGTGAGGACAATTTGCCAGGCTAGATCATGAGGGGAGGACAATTTGCCAGTCAAAGTTTGAGGGTGAGGACAATTTGCCAGGCTTGACTGTGGGGGGAGGACAATTTGCCAGACACAGTTCGATATATTCCAGGGGGGAGGACAATTTGCCAGGCTTGACTGTGGGGGAAGGACAATTTGCCAGACAAAGTTGTGAGGGGGGGAGGACAATTTGCCAGGTGCGTGTTTTTAAACTATTACTATTCACTAAAGTTGTACGAAATACATAATCAATTAATATTTAACACCAGAATTAATTAGAATTAAACAGAAGTAATTAACACCAGAACTGCAAAGTCTGTGACCACAATTTTCCGCCGCAGATAAAAGTCTTTCAGTTTCCAAAATTCCGGAACACATTATGAGTAAACATTTCAATATTATAAACTTCTTGCTATATTATTTTTATAACCATCTCGACATTTGCTTAGACTACAGAAGGACATCACGAATAATCTCATTTAGAGTCCATGGGAGTCCATTTATCGGTATATCAGTTTTTTGTAATAACTTTTGAACGTTATAAGATATCGAAATTCTGAAAAACAACGACACACATATATTTCCAGTACCTTCCAGAGCTAGAAGTCCTCTTAGTTCCAGAGGTGTACAATATAACTATTCATCTCAAGTTGCCTAATTGTCAGGCGTATAAGTTGTGAAATGTATTTTTTAGCTGTATACGCCTGACGATTAGGCGGCATGAGTTGAATGGATATAACGTACAACATTTTGAAAGTACTACACATGTTTGTGTTTCCTCTGTGTCAGAATTTTGATGTCTCGTATCATTCAAAAGATATCAACAAAAAACTGATATTCCGCTAAATCGACTCCCATGGATTTTTTTTTTTTTTTTATCTTGCTTAACGACCCCACCAACAGCTAGGTTATACGGGGTACGAATGAGCGGATGATAGTGAGACGATGAAGTGATGATAGGTGAAAGGACGTTTACAAAAACCCATGCCTTATGCGGGACTCGAACCCACGCCCAACGGTAACTTCAGTTACTACCGCTAGCGATAATTGACTTGGCCACCGGGGCGGCCATGGATTGTTAATGACAGATGGTGCCTGGGATCGAACCGAGGCCCGATCTATATCTCCATCTTACGTGTCACACGAAGCTATTGCTCATTACCTCTGAGCTACTATTACCATTCTATTCAATAATTGTCATTCGATAAACTCACTTCATTTTGGTTAATTGAGTATTTTTAGACGAGCTATAGCGAGGATTCAATTTGACATACTGAAAAAAATTGGTGTTCGTTTTTTTTTTTTTTTTATGTTTTTTTGTCGGTTCTCCACAGGTCAAACGGCTACATCTATCACCCTCAAACTTTTTTTCAATATGGTTCCTCATCTAACTTAGATCTGTATAGTTTTGTGGCATTATCGAGCGGTATTTTTTTTTATGAATTCAAGAAATTTAAAAAATTCGCATTAGAATAACATGGCGGAAAAAAAAGAAAATATTTTTATTTTCCAAAAAAATAAAATTTTGCATGAAGTTGAATTACATTTTGGTACATATGTCTAAAAATGTTCAGCTTGATCGGGTCAGCCATTTTGAAGAAAAAACATAAAATGTGCTAAATTGGTACCACTCGAAGCAGTTTTTACCCATTTTTACCCACACTATTACTATTCGCTCGTCTAACAACGCATATGGCGTTTTCCTAGTGAATAATAACATATCATTGCAAAGTTTTAGGTTCACTTTTGTTTCTATACATCCCTCTGAATTTCACCGTAACATAATGTTCCCCTTTCAGAAGTACCAATTCACCAACTCTATAATCCCCTGCTATTGTCATGTTGTATAATTTCTCTAGGAACTAGGTTATGTTGGCAATAACCATTACCAACAGTCGAGATACGCTGGTAGTTATATGTTATTGTTGGTACTGCTGAATTATATTGCTTTGATGACCTTATTAGGGTAGTCAGTGACATGGAAATTGGAGGCGGAGTTTGTATGTATATATATATATATATATATATATATATATATATATATATATATATATATATATATGTGTTGAAGGAAATTCTCGTGGCCGATGTTACATGGAAAGATGATTTCTTCGGTTGTGCCACGTCTTGTAAAGTTGACGGAAAACGACGTTTAGATGGGATTTCACCCATCATCTTCAGATTTGTCGGATCGCTGATCAACGTACCGACAAGACCTGAAGATGATGGGTGAAATCCCATCGAAACGTCGTTTTCCGTCAACTTCAAGAGACGTGGCACAACCGAAGAAATCATCTTTCTATATACAATTGCCCACGAGAATCTCCGTCAACGCACACACACATATATATATATATATATATATATATATATATATATATGTATTATATATATATATATATATATATATATATATATATATATATATATATATATATAGTTTCTCTTTAGTTCATTTATCACTTGGTAAGTTTCATTTTTTGATCTCATCTGGATGCTCCCACATGTCAAATAGTTTCTTCAGTAAGTTTCTCATTTTGGTAATTCTCTTTTTGTATTGTCCCATGAAAAAACCTCCTTAACATTTTCCACTGTGGTTGCTCTCTCATAGTCAACATGGTCACCAAGCTTCTGTGATCACCCAAACTTCATGATTCATTGTCACCTAGATATTTTTTACACTCTCTCATAATGCTGTCATTTTTCTTGGCGATAAGCATCATATAAATTGCTGCCATCTCCCACGTTGCATATTGCACTCAGGTCGATATAGTGGTCTACTGTTTAATAGCTGCAAAGCAACGCAGGGAACCTAAGTGGGTCATCTGGATAGCTATTATACTCTGTGCTTGTTCACTTTGTGATGCTTATGACCCCAACAAGAACTAGGTTATTTGGGAGTACGAATGAGCTGGTGATAATAAGAATGTTGACCGACTAAGAGGCAGTTTTAACGAATTTAGAGAATTTATAGTGGATTAAGCAATAGTTAACGCCAGCGGATTGATTTGTTGTCGCCCTTTGGTCACATACGTTAATTTTCGTACTTTTAACTAATAGTTAGTGGGTTAGTACTAAACTAAGAGCCGGTTGTTCCGAGTGATGATTAGTGAATAGAGCAAAAATTAGCAAATTGTCTTGTTATTACCCTTGGATACATATGCTATTTTTCTACCTTAAGTAATGATTAACTTTTTTTTTTTTTTTCAATGTTGCTTAACGACCCCACCAACAGCTAGGTTATAAAGGGGTGCGAATGAGCGGATGATAATGAAACGATGAAGGGATTATAGGTGAAAGGACGTTTACAAAACCCATGCCTTATGCGAGACTCGAACCCACACCCAACGGTGACTTCAGTTAATTACTACCGCTAGCGATAATTGACTTAGCCACCGGGGCGGCTGATTAACTAATTGATATTGATTCATCAGTTGGTACAATCGGCTCTAAGGTTCGTAAAACCGGGCCTAAAGGGAAGCTTCACTAATTGATAGTTACTGGATTAGTCAATAGTTAGCGGGTTAATTTGTTATCACCCTTGGTCACAAATGTTATTCTCGTAACTTATTAATAGTTATCGAATTAGTACTTAGTACTTACTGTTCGGTTTTAGGTTCCTAATGTGGTTAGACATAACCGTCGGTCAGCTAACGCAGACCTAACGACCTATTAAAAACCGGCTCAAGAGTTGGCTGACTGAGCGTTAGCAGACGTTTCTAGCGTAAGTGTTAGCACTGGACCGTTGTGAATAGACCCAAGAATTTCTATAAGGTTCATACGGAATAACATAAAAGCAGGGACATGAACACAATCATCATAAACTCTGCTTTGCTTTCATATTCAATTCCATTTTTATCATTTTATGCTACGTTATTATACCATATAAAACAGGCACGTAGGAACTTTTATTCGAAGGATGGGTGGGGGGAGGGGGAGGGGGAGAGGAGGGGTAGGGGGAGCATAATTGTGAATGGAAAGGTAATATATTTGTATAGTTTATCGGTATCCAGAGCAGAGCCCATGCCATTGTAGGCGAAAATATTGAAGATATTAAAAGCATATTTAACCTAAGTTGGCGTATTCTGACCAAAATGTGTTATTGCGTTTTTTAATATTATATTGATAGACGCCAAGTTTTTATAAAAAATATTCCACTCTATCTAATAACGTATATAATTCTATGCAATGGGATTTCACCCATCATCTTCTGGTATTGTCGGTATGTTCATCAGGGATCGAATACCGACAAGACCTGAAGGTGATGAGTGAAATCCCATCGAAAAGTCGTTTTCCGTCAATCACAAAACGTGGCACAACCGAAAAAATCATCTGATCATGTCCATCATAATCTCCATCAACACACACAATGTATATCTTATATATAAAAGCTTGTGTCACATGCTAGAGGATGAACTCCTCTGAAACGGCTCGACCGAGTGTCGTGAAATTCCTCACGCACATTCGATAGGGCTGGTAGAAGGTCCTAAAGTATACGAGATCTTCCGCCGAGCTTTCTCCTATGAGCAATATCCAAAAAATTGGCACTTCAAGGACAACACCAGTAATGACGTTGTCACTATATATATATATATATATATATATATATATATATATATATATATATATATATATATATATATATATATATATATATATATATATACACACATTTAGCGCAGAGGTTAACGCGCTCGCTTCTTGTGATCCAGGAGGCGAGGGGAATTCCGAACCTAGTTCGATCCCCGCTGCCGACCATATTTTCAGGGATTTTTCATGGTTTCCCTCTGTAGTCTAGGCTAATGCCAGGATGGTTCCTACAATGGGTCGGCCATGACAGCTTCCTTCCTACTATCCTTCTCATTACCAAAGAAACCTGCATCTCATCATCCTATCATCTCATTAATCATCCATCCGACGCCATTAGATCTGCGCTATCATAACAGTGCGTCGCTAAACTCAATATATATATATATATATATATATATATATATATATATATATATATATATATATATACATATATATATTTTGATACGATTTAGAACTATTCAAAAATCGCGACCTCCCCCGGGACTTGAACCCGGATCTCCAGATTGCCGGTCTGACCCGCTACCAATTACGCCAGAAAACTGTTCAAGAAGACCTTCCTCTCTGGCGTAATTGGTGGCGCGTCAGACCTGCATTCTGGAGATCCGGCTTCAAGTTCCGGGGAAGGTCGCGATTTTTGAATAGTTTAAAATCGTATCAATATATATATATATATATATATATATGTTATGTTGGATGTTTTCGCGGACTGGATGAAATGTTGTGTACTTTTCTCGGGTTGACGGCGTTTGCTCTTTTGGAATACAATTGCGGTCCCAAAACGGACCTTGTCTGTGTTTCCAACGTTTCGGCTGGATCTGACCAGCCATCATCAGGTGATTCTTATTGGCTTTCCTTTTTTTGCTTCTTGACGGACGCTTGGAAACACAGACAAGGTCCCTTTTGGGACCGCAATTGTATTCCAAAAGAGCAAACGCGGTCAACCCGAGAAAAGTACACAACATGTATATATATATATATATATATATATATATATATATATATATATATATATTCAGGGAACGTCGTTCATAATGCGATTAATGTTCATTGAATGTATGATTAAATTGTTATTATCTTGAGAGTTTATTTTATGGTTCTCTCACATAATGAGCAACTATTTCCTGGAGCAGTTGACCTAAATACTCCTTATCGTGACCCCATTAAGATATGTGACCTCATTACAACATGTGACCTCATTCACGATGTTCCGTTGAACTGCGAGATGGTAAAATAGGTCAAACGAGTTATGGGAATGTTGAAGAACATAACAATCCTGAATGCAGAGCTCATTGAATAATGAAGGTATTTATTATTATTTTTTCATTTTTTTTTCAATAAGATCGAAACTTGATACAAAATCATTGTTCCCCTATTAAGGCTAAGGATGAAAGTAGGATCGTTTGGACGGGGTTCCACAAGGGCGATCTTACCACCCCATTTTATTAGTATTTTAAATTGAAAGCGATGAACTTTGACACCAGGTCTACGCTGTCTGTGACCACACAAGCGGCAAGCACCCCCCTTAACCGGCGAACGAGTGTACTGTCATAACCAAAGACCTAGTATATATTAGACTGAACGAGACGCATCAGATAACAGTCGTCAGTGAGGCCGTGATGACTTGTCTGACCGGCGGGGAAATACCACGTGACTCGGTGAGAGATTGGGAGCCGGGTGTATGCTTATACACAGCGAAAACGCACAACACTGTTTTATTTTGATTCTGTGAGGATACTGAATACAATAACGTGGCTGTAAGTCACATGAAAAGATGCTGATTATGCTGAAATATGCTGATTATCATGAAGTATATTTCTCAGCAGAATGCCACATCAGTCATAGCAATCAATGAATAAAGTCATTCATTTGGTCTGATTCGGAGATCTGCTATTAGGATAACGTGTAACGAAATATTCCCGGTAAGTCTGGTGTCACCGCATCACGTGACTTACTCCCACCCCGCAGACCCCGCGCCTACAAGCGTCTCGGCCTCGGTTTATGCGCACTCTACTGTTTTCAAGCTCTATGAGTATAACATCCGAACATAACGACTAATAGTGAGTTTAACAGCCAGGGTTTTCAGTGCAGCTAGGAAAGTATGTCAGCCGGGGAAATGGAGCATTCAAACCTACTGAAAAGGTGATCTACGTGAAAATACGTGCATAGTGAGTTTACTTCAAAAGATTTTAAAACTCGAGTTTGTGAATAGATCCATGGACCCAGCATCACAAATAAAAGATGATGATGATTGTTGTTTATCTGACGACTTCACCAACTACTAGATTATTGAGAGGACGAATGAGCGGATGATAGGAGGATGATGATTACAAAAACCGATGGTTGACTTGACAAAGAGTTCTATGGACTAGATTTAAACTTTTGATGTGTTCCGGACTTGAGGAAACTGAGAGACTGCAGCGATCGCAGACATCGTATGGTTCTGGTGTCAAATTCCATTGTTGTCCAGAGATAAATAATTCATTCAGAGTCCCTGGGAGTCGATTTAGCTGAATATCAGGATTTTCATGATAATTTTTGAACGGTATGAGATATCGATATTCTGAAAACTAGGAAACACAGATATTTTCAATACATTCAAGAAGGTGTCAGTAATAATTATTTATCCTCATTCACTCAATTGTCAGGCGTATACGCTTCAAAAATTAGGTCTTGTAAGATGAATATCTATCACACACACCATCTGAACGGTATTAAAAATATCTGTGTACCATTGTTTCAGAATTTCGATATCTCATACCGTACAAAAGTTATCGCCAAAAAACTGATATTCCACTAAATCGACTTCCATGTTCTCTTGAAGTACGAAAATAACATTCGTTCTCTCTCTCTCTCTCTCTCTCTCTCTCTCTCTCTCTCTCTCTCTGTATATATATATATATATATATATATATATATATATATATATATATATATATATATATATATATATATATATATATATATATATATATATATATATATATATATATATATATATAAACTTATATATAAATCTTGGTTACAATTACATCAAAATAACTACGACTTTTACATTTTTTTTCAGATTCTTAAAATATACTTAGAACTAGGAAATATAGTGCAATGTATTCATATGCTTTGTGTGTGGTGTTTATTGCTCTTACGTACTCTGAATATCAAACAAAAGAACGAAGATTTTATCGCTAATTTATAAGGTTTTTATGTTGAGAAATGCTATAAAATAACTGTTTTCAGATAACAGTAATTCAAGATGCTCGCAGGGACATGACTTGAATTACAAGTTCAATTCGACACAATACTCACGGACCTTAAAGGACATATCGAACCTAAAACTAGATTTTCATGAATAATGACGATATTTATTAAAGGAAACTAGAAATCATCATCTCGATGTCGTTTTTTTTTTTTTTTTTTTTTTTAATAACATCGAAACTTGATACAAATCATTGTTCCCCAATTAAGGCTATGGATGGAAGATGAGATCGTTTGAACGGGGCACCACAAGGGCGATCTCATCACCCCAAAGAATAATTAAAATTTGATAACTCATTTAACAAACAAATCAAATCTTAAATAAGGTAGTAATTTCAGGGTTAGAAAACAATTCAAACATTCACAGTGGGGAGAAAAAATCTTGAATCTTCTCATTATCTTGATCTTTGTCTTATCATTTAGAAATTACAATCACTTTATTTACCCTCCAGGGACCAGCTCTTTTTCTAAATCGTGACGTAGACATTACTCGATTCTGTTTCTGTTTCTATACAGAATCGGTAGTGTCTACGTCAAGAATCACGGTCTCTGGAGGACCAAAAAATTATTATAATTTTTGAAAATTGAGATTAGTATTTCTAGTATTCTATAAAATTATGGTAATAAATGTCGTAATTATTTATCAATATCTAGTTTCAGGGTTTTGATGACCTTTAAGAAAACATGGGAGTCAATTTAAAAGTTTCATAGCAACATAACAAGTGTGTAAAATAACAGATAACACATACGATATTAAATAACAAATAATGAAGTAACAGTATAGTGCCGCCCCGGTGGCTTAGTCAATTATCGCTAGCGGTAGTAACTGAAGTCACCGTTGGACGTGGGTTCGAGTCCCGCATAAGGCATGGGTTTTTGTGAACGTCCTTTCACCTATCATCACTTCATCGTTTCATCATCACCCGCTCATTCGTACCCCCGTATAACCTAGCTGTTGGTGGGGTCGTTAAGCAACATTACAAACAGTATGATACTGAAAAATTATTATACTTGGGGAAAACAACATATTTTCAATGCTTTCTAAATGGCCAATGAATGTAAAAACAATTTTACTCAGATCACAGCAATTTTTTAAATTTTGTGTTACACATATTTCAGGTGTACACATGTTAAAATGTTAAAATCCAATTTTGATATATTTATTTCTTGTAATTTTGAAAGTAATACATACATCTGTTTTTGAAATCTGATATCCCATACCGCTCAAAAGTTGATAAAAAATGATTTAGTAAATTGCCTCTCATGCAATTTCAACAGGATATAGCTAAACTTAATTAGACTTCTACCAAAAAGATAAAAAGTTTACTTGAAAGTTTTTTCAATGTCTTGTTTAATTGTTGTTTGTAAAGGGTTTGAAACTTCGGAGATAAGGAAAAGTAGAGACATAATTTCACAGGTTCATTTGTTAAACGAATCTCACGTTTAAGAGTACATGGGAGTCGATCTGGCAGAATATCAGTTTTTGTTGATAACTCTTAAACGGTATAATATATCGAAATTCTGATAAAAAGGAAACACAGATATTTCCAATACCTTCAAAATGGTGTGAGTGATAACTTTTTATCTCATATCGCATAACTGTCAGGCGTATACAGCTAAAATAAAAAAAAAATAACCGTACTTGTTTCAGCAAATATCTACCTTAATCAAGTACATATTATCAACTTCAGTGAGTAGAACTTTTATGAACTCAATTTTTGCAGTCTTTTAGTCATAATTGAACCTTGTAATTTGTTAAACCGTATACGCTTGGCAATTATACAATATGAGATAAATCGTTAATACTCATACCATCTTGAAGGTATTGAAAATAATTGCGTTTCCTCTACATTTGAATTTCTATATCTCATACCATTCAAAGTCATCAAAAAGAAGATATTCCGCTAAATCGATTCCCATGCCCTCTTAAGATGATATTCTCTTATACAGTTGGTGTATATATATATATATATATATATATATATATATATATATATATATATATATATATATATATATATATATATATATATATATAAAACGAATACGTCAAGCTGTCCTCAGTCCCTTGAGGGCAAAAAGTTCCCACCAGGGTGATTTAACTGATATAAATGATAGTGAAACTTTGACAGTATAAGACACATAAGCAACGAATACATCATCACTGATGCAGACAATATTTGTCAGAAATCTTAATGAGTCAAAATTTTTAATAACAAAGTTGGAAATATCCATTGTATGTAGCACTGGATATTTATACTGACAATTTTCACCTCACAGCGTACCGTTATATACAAACTAGGCATACGCAGAATGTGCGTTGTGTGATGAGCAAGATGTCTATACTAGGCACACGCAGAATGTGCGTTGTGTGATGAGCAAGATGTCTATACTAGGCACACGCAGAATGTGCGTTGTGTGATGAGCAAGATGTCTATACTAGGCACACGCAGAATGTGCGTTGTGTGATGAGCAAGATGTCTATACTAGGCACACGCAGAATGTGCGTTGTGTGATGAGCAAGATGTCTATACTGGGCACACGCAGAATGTGCTTGGTTGGTTACTCATCTAACTTAGATCATTCTTTATAGTTTTGTGGCATTATCGGGGGGTAACTTTTTTTATGAATTTTAGAAATTTCAGAAATACCCATTAGAATAACATAGCGGGATAAAAAAAAAATATTTTTATTTTCCAAAAGTTGAATTACATTTTGATACACATTTCTGGAAATTTTCAGCTTGATCGGGTCAGTCATTTTGAAGAAAAAACATGAAATGTGCTCAACTGGTACCACTCGAAGCAGTTTTTACCCATTTTCACCCATACTATTACTATTCACCCTTCTAACAACGCACATATGGCGTTTCCCTAGTATTTACATCACCACTCTACATAAATAACCGACACAAGTTCATAATACAAACCATTACTTCCACGGGGACTTCCCCTCACATAACTTGTAAATTATACAACACACAATTCACTGTAACCTCGACCGTCTCACCCTATCCCAGATCAGTAACGATTTGTCGTCTCGAGCCTTCACTCGGGCACCTCGAGGTGTAATATAGCTGTAACCAGGGTGGTATAAATAGTAGTATTAGAGGTGGTGGTTCGGTTCTGGAGGGCTGGGGGTGGGGGTGGGGTGGGGGTGGGGTGGGGGGGGGGGGGGGGGGGGGGTGGGGGTGGGGGTGGGCTCCCAGACATCGTTACGTTACGGTGAAGTTAGTGTCTCTTGGATTTAACTTCACTTTGTTGCGTGGAAGTGAATTAATATGTAGATGACACTGAAATACGGTGTCTGAATTCTATTAGGATCTGTTATGGCATAGTAGGAATAAGTTATTGCCTCCAGTGTTGAATCCAGGCATACCTTCGGGGGGGCTTTGCCCCCCCGCAGCTCGCCGTTTGCCCCCCGAAATAAGAACATTAAGCACTACAGTGTATTTTTTGAGAAACTTGTATTTTGGGTTTTAAAAATATTTGGTAAAATTGAAAAGTATCGGGAATTTACTATTTATTACTAAGGAAAAAAAAATCTAGATGTTATTCATTTGTATTGTTATTTGTCATTCTGCCCGTGAATCCTGGTTAGTGACACCTCAAATATCAGAAGTGGCTGGAGTGGAGTCAATTCCATATGGATCAGTCGAGTGTACACTACCGGTACCCGTTATATTGTAATTACCTCTTATCACATTATTATGAATTAGTAGCATAATCGTTTCATAATAAACTAACTCAAAAATTGAAAAAGTGCATATATTAAATTTGTATATATATATGCCTAAGGTTATCATGCTTAATTTTGTGCACCTTGCCCCCCCTGAAAACACAAAAGCTCCCCCGCAACAAAATCTCTGAATTCAACACTGTGCCAACCTCAGTATAGTCTGTCTCACCATTTTGGAGTAACTGTTGAAGATCTTTGTGGTTTGCTCTTCTATTGTCCGGCGAGGAGATAGTGAAATAAATATGTCAATCATCTCTACAGACTACATCAACAGAACACAGAATTCACAGAATCACAGAATTCATTTTTTCCCCATTTCAAAAACCACTGTAGTTGAATGAAAAGTTCACATCTCCAAGATAATTTTATGTTCTTTAATTATAGTATGACATTCTATTTTTGTGAATTCAATCAGTTTTGAGATAATACGTCAATGAATTTCATCACATTCCTTTTATTCATTGACGTATTATCTTGAAACTGATTGAATTCACTGAAATAGAATGTCATATTAATTAAAGAGCATACAATTATCTTGGAGATGTGAACTTTTCATTCAATTACACTGGTTTTTGAACATAGAAAAAAAAGAATGAATGTGAATTTCTCTCTTTTATAAGTACCGTACATGAATCCCCTTGAAGGGATCTGTAGCATTTGCACACGACACCATCATACATGTCATTCTGAAAATTCAATGAATCCAACTTTACTCCAATAATGTTCTGCGGTCTTGGAATGCATGATGATTTGACAGTCAACTATCATTTCATTGATGCACTTCTCTGCAATATTGATATGTCTCCAATACATAATTAGACTGGTTGTACAATAGTAACAATAGTATTATGAATATTTATGAATGAGGTTCCGAGACGAATTAATTTGGGTTGAGAGGGATGATCCCAGACATTGTTAAATTTCAGTAGACCTATTTGATGACTTCACATCGTTTCATACAATTAAGTAATGGTATAAAATACTAAGATTCGGATAAATTCAAGAGGACATTGAAAATGGTCATACAATATTGATAGAATAAAAAACGAATGTTCGTTTTGAATTGTGTTTAGAAACGACGTTTTGCTATCTCGGCGTATGGAGTATCTTTTTACCATGACCGTATTTCTGTCAACGATACATTACGATCTTGTCTCTATATAAACTCTCCGAGAAAACGAGAAAAAAAAGAAAGGAAAGATAAACAATATAAATATTAGAAACGAAAGTAGGTATTCTCCCTTTCATCTTCATATATGTATGTGTATATAATATATATATATATTTGAAAGAAGATGAAAGAGAGAAAATTACTTTCGTTTGTAATATTTACATTGTTTCTATACACACACATATTATATGATATATATATATATATATATATATATATATATATATATATATATATATATATATATATATATATATAAATAAATAAATATATATATATATATATACATTATATATATATATATATATATATATATATATATATATATATATATATATATATATATATATATATATATATATATATATATATATGTATATTCATATATATATATATGGTAAGACTATCTTTATGGAAATTTGCCCTTTTTTGAGGACTACTATACCATCAACCACCGGCCCTCAAAACTTCAGACATCATATATATATATATATATATAGGCCCATAATTTGAAACTCTTCATGACATCTTAATCCATTTAATCCATTTAATATCCATGAAATGAAGTGAAAAGATGTCATCATTTATATATATATATATATATATATATAGCCTACAAACGAGTATTTGCCTCGAGAGTTGTAAAAGGCCAGCATATTGTACGCGAAGAGTGGAAAGTTTACGAGCTTCTGCGAGTTGCACATCGGGGAATCCCAGAAGGGGATAGTTACTTAATACTTTACGCTCGAGTAGACTCTAAAAAACGTTCTAGAAGCTTTAATTTCTCGGACAAAAAAGGTTTTAATAATTAGAATGACGTCAGCGAGCTGTCCGTCTGGCTCAGTGAGTTAAAGTAATGCTTTGGAAACTTATGTTAAATCGAGCGTGGGTTGCAGATTAGTGATTAAAGCAAAGATTATATCATAATGACTGGATTTTTTTTGTGATTTTTTTCAGGATTGATGATTTTTTTTTGCCTAATGATCTCACTATAGCTATAGGTTATATGGGGGTACGAATCAGCGGGTGATAACGAAACGATGAACTGATGATGAGTGAAATGACGTTACAAAAAGGCATGCCTTATGTGGGGCTCGAAACCACGCTTAAAGGTTTCAGTTTCGAAAGCGGTGCCTTAGGTGGCCGAGCAACGGAGGAAGATTTTTTCCCAATAAGAACACAATTTTATTGATATGAAATTACAGAACGCACCATGACTGAATGCTTGATTTTTACAGTTACCGTTTTCATTAAAGGACATCACAAACCTAAAACTGTATTTCAGCGAATAATGATGATATTTATTTCCTGAATTTTAGAGAAAACTAGAAAATCATAATCTCAATTTTAGATGTTATAATTTATTTATTTGTCCTTCGGGAACCATTCCTTTTTTCTGAGTCGATCGTTACGTAGACAATACACGATTCCATTCACGTTTCTACAGAATTGGTAATGCCTACGCCATGACTCATGGTCTCTGGAAAACAAAAGTATTTTATTCTCTCCAATTGAGATAATAACTTTCTAGTTTTCTCTAAATTGAGGGAATAAATAGGCCTATATCGTAATCATTCATTGTGATATAGTTTCAGGGTTGAGATGTCCTTTAATTTTAATACTGACCGTTTTTATTGAGGGGGTACATGCACGATGCTTACACAAATCGAGAATTTATCTTCACTGATTTTTTTTCCACTTTCAAAAACCAGTGTAATTGAATGAAAAGTTCACATCTCCAAGATAATTTTATGCTCTTCAATTAATATGGCATTCTATTTCAGTGAATTCGATCAGTTTTGAGATAATACGTCAATGAATTTCATCACATTCTTCTTATTCATTGACGTATTATCTTGAAAATGATTGAATTCACTGAAATAGAATGCCATATTAATTGAAAATCATAAAAACATCTCGGAGATGTGAACTTTTCATCAAATTACACTGGTTTTTGAAAGTGGAAAGAAGTAGTGAAGGTGAATTTCTCGATTGTCTAAGAGACCGTGCATGAACCGCCTTGAGGAAGATTTCTGTTCAAGCCAACTTTAAAGATTGTATTATTCGTAGCCCATAAAGTTATTAGTTTACCAATCACAGTTTATTGAATTGGTGCATAATTTCTTTAATGAAATGTAGCATGATAGTAGTGTGATTGCTCTTGAAGTTTCTGCATTTTATCCCATCTATTCACCATCTATTCATCTATTCGTTTTCTATTCACTCATATTGGATTCAATGACACACTGCAATGAAAACCAAGATCTATTTAGAACTAAGATCTAAACACCTTATAAGTTATAAGGTGTTTTCTGTATAGTGAGGAGGAACCCTTGTCTCCTGAATGACGATTCAGTGTCCAGCCACTCGACCACTCGTCTCATTCTTCAATGTATCGTTCGGACGATCCTACCTTGTATACTTCAGCATCAATTGCCCCTCAAAAATGTAAAATTACAAAAATTGAAAAAACATTTGAAAAAATATGTGGATGATTCTAACACATCAATAATGATTTACAATAATTATCTACCATGTACTTGATTACCTAAAAGTACTGCCTTGCAAACTTCAGCATTTATTGCAAAAAAACTGATAAAAATGCAAAAATAAAGTGTCAATAATTCCAACACATGATAATTCATGATGAACAAAACAGTTTTTGAAGTATTTGTACCAATTAAAGCATCTACTTCATCATCTATCATCTACTTTAAAACGTCTACCCAAGTAGTAAATGAATAACAATTTCCCTCCATAACATCCGGACCTCTGATAATTATGACTATAATTCTAAAACTAATAAATTATCAGCCCTCAAATAAATATACCCCGAATTGTGCTACATGCAGTAGATACGGGACCCCCAACGCCTGCCCGTGCGGCGGTACAGTATCTAACACGTAGACAAGGCGCGCGAGATGAGTTCATTGGGTCAGGCTGGGTCACTCGATCGATCTGCCGGCAAGCGAGACAGAGATAGAGAGAGGGAGGCTGTGCGAGAGAGAGAGGGATGGAGGGATGCTGAACGAGTAAGAGTATGTGTGAGTGAGAGATAGATAGATTTAACTTATATGGAGAGAGAGAGAGAGAGGGTGAGAGAGAGAGAGATATAGAGAGAGAAAGAGAGGGAGAGAGAGAGAGAAAGAGAGAGAGAGAGAGAGAAGAGAAAAGAGAGAGAGAGAGATTGAGAAGAAGAAAGAGAGAAGAGAGGAGAAAGAGGTGTGAGAAGAAGAAAGAGAGACAGAAGAGAGAGAGAGACAGCAAGAGAGAAAGAGAAAGAAAAGAAAGAGAGATGGAGAAGAAGAAGAAAGAGAGATAATGATAGAGAGAGTAATAGATAGAGAGAACAAGAAAGAGAGAGGGATTGAGAAGAAGAAAGAGAAGAAGAGAGAGAGAGATGGCGATGGAGGAATGCTGTGAATGTCGATGTATGTTTAGGGAGCACACGACCGACTTGATGCTGGTACTGGCTGCTTGAACGGTTACTTTTGACGACGAGGTGCTCGGGGTGAAACGGTCTCTTAGATACACTCAGCAGATAAGTTGGATACTTAACTGCAGAAAACACCCGAAATACGTTCTCCATTCCTGTTCATAAGCTTTTATTACCAACGTTACTTGATGACATTCCAATTCCAATCATGAAAAGGATATTTATATATATATATATATATATATATATATATATATATATATAAATATATATATATATATACAAGTGTGGCTCTAAAAAGAGCCTTGTGTTTCGACGTTTCGGCTGAAAACGCTCAGTCATCTTCAGGAGTCGTTGTGGTGTGGGATTGCCAGCCACCACACCACAACGACTCCTGAAGATGGCTGAACGTTTTCAGCCGAAACGTCGAAACACAAGGCTCTTTTTAGAGCCACCAGTGGTTTCAAGAGAGGGCAAATCACCGAAAAGTGACTCATTATCATCTTCCTCCGGCCCTCAAAGTCTACGCTACAACACACACAGACATATATATATATATATATATATATATATATATATATATATATATATATATATATATATATATACATGATTGAATAAATCCGTGATTTGAATTTCAATGCAATTCACGTTATCGATTAGATTCAGATTGGAAAGTTTGTTTTGTGAAGCTGCTGGTGGTTGGGGAGGCTTGCCGGAGGGGGGTTGGGGGGTGGAAGTATTCTTTTGAAATGCTCTCACTTGATTGGTCAGTCACGTATGTTCATGATCAAAGAGTTACTCCGGCTGAACTTATTTACTGGAGTTCATTACGCTGACTTCATTTCGCAGTGGAGTTCGCTTCACTTTTTTGTTGTTTTTATATTGGGTTTAACGACGCACTGTTATGATAGCGCAGATCTAATGGCGTCGGATGGATGATTAATGAGATGATGGGATGATGAGATGAAGGTTCTTGGGTAATGGGAAGGAAGTGGTCATGGCCGACTTATTGTAGGAACCATCCCGGCATTAGCCTAGACAACAGAGGGAAACCATGAAAAACCCCTGTAAAGATGGTCGGCGGCGGGGATCGAACTGGGTTCGGAATTCCCCTCGCCTCCCGGATCACATGAAGCGAGCGTATTAACCACTGCGCTACATGTGCCGGTGGTTCGCTTCACTATAGTGTATGTTTTATCTTATATATAAAAAGCTTGTGTTACATGTTAGAGGACGAACTCCTCCGAAACGGCTCGACCGAGTGTCGTGAAATTCCTCACGCACATTCGATAGAAGGTCCTAAAGTATACGAGATCTTCCGCCGAGCTTTCTCCTATGAGCAATATCAAAAAAATTGGCACTTCAAGGACAACACCAGTAATGGCGTTGTTCAATGACATTGACGGCGTACTCAAGGTAACTCAACGTTACCCACCATTTGCGGGGCTACACGCTAGATAGCGCCTAATCCGCTTCCCAGCACCTCATTTTTACATTACCAACCAACATTCACTACAAATCACTTCGATGGCAGAACAATGTTTGCCGAGTCAGCTAGTTTATTTATTTCAGGTTTAACGATGCACTTTACTGATAACTAAGATCTATGGCGTCGGTGAATGATAAACGGGATCTATTCAATTTTTTTTTAATTTTGGGTTCAATGATGTATGTGATAATAACTACGATCTATTGGCGTCGGAAGAATGATTAATGTGTTGATGAGATGATGGTCTCTTAAGTAATGGGAAGGATAGTGAAAAGGAAATGGTCGTGGGTTATTTGAAGGAACCATCCTGATATCAGGTTATGGTACAGAGGGTAAACCACGAAAAAAACTCTCAAGTTGAACTGTGGTGAAGATGAGACCGAAGCCCGATATGCCCCTCACCTCCCGGAGCACAAGAAGCTATAGCACATTATTATTGTGTAAATAATTAAAACTTTTGATCAAGTTCCATATTCTATTTGATTTCATACTCTCTTTGCACAGGTGTAATTATGATTAATGTTGATTATTATTTGCTCAACGACCCCACTAATAGCTAGGTTATACGGGTGTACGAATGAGCAGGTGATAGTGCAACTATGATGATAAGTGACATTTCCAAATACCCATGCCTTATGCGGGATTCGAACCCACGTTCAACGGTGACTTCAGTTTCTGAAGCGGTGCCTCAGCTAATCGAGCTACCGAGGGTACAACGTATTCACGATAAAACCATGACCATTTTTCTACGATCATCAATTGTCTCGAGTTTTTCCAACTCATCCCCCAACACGAACATGTTCAGAGTTTTCCTCAGTAATAAAACATAGAATACGTTCCTAAATGTCTTCATTTATAAAATAATTAGTAAAAAAAACATCACTTGATTTACTGGCAATCAATTAAACACATAAAAACTTCTGATTTCCGAACACTTAATTACTTCTACAATCATTACCATATCGACACTACCACCGTCAATGTTATCACATACATAAACTCTCGATCGTAACCATCTAAAACCTCAACCAATAAATAAAGGTTCGGGACAGATAATCGATAATGTTAGTTTATAGGGGAGACGTTTGATCGTGATGATCAAGTATCGTGGCGCGATTAGAAACAGTTTAGTAACGCGATGTAGGGTCGTAATTTAGAGCGTGAGGCATTAATGATAAATTATGGGGGAATTGAGGGTAAAATAGGGTATTGCAGTTCAATGAGTTGGGGATTTATGTGGGATAAGGTTGGTAACGGAATTAAAAGTACTGAAAGAGTATTGTGATTCGAACAGATTTTTTTTTATATTGGGTTTAACGACGCACTGTTATGATAGCGCAGACCTAATGGCGTCGGATGGATGATTAATGAGATGATGGGATGATGAGATGAAGGTTCTTGGGTAATCGGGAGGATAGTGGGAAGGAAGCGGTCATGGCCGACTTATTGTAGGAACCATCCCGGCATTAGCCTGGACTACAGAGGGAAACCATGAAAAACCTCTGTAAAGATGGTCGGCGGCGGGGATCGAACTAGGTTCGGAATTCCCCTCGCCTCCCGGACCACATGAAGCGAGCGCGTTAACCACTGCGCTGCATGTGCCGGTAGTTTAAATTTATTATTGGTCAGACTAATTCATATATAATATTATAAAACTATAAGGTTAGCCTATAAAGGATTGAAAGATAAATTAAAGAAATTAAGGGATATCGGATAATATAAGATTGAGATTCGGTAGTAATATAAAGGGATTTGTACGAAGAATATCTGTATCAGACATTCTGTAATAGACATCAGAAAAGAGAACAATTACGATAGAATACATTTTGGTGGAAGTGCCGGGTTTTTGGTAATGTAGAATTAACACTATAACCATACGGGTACGCACATTTGAACAGCGTAATTTCTTCAGAATTATCTTCCGTTCGAATTCACCTTCTCTCATTTTTTCCCATGATCAAAACCCAGTGTTATCGAATGAAAAGTTCACATATTCAAGATAATTTCATGCTTTTGATTAATATGACATTCTATTTCAGTGAATTCAATCAGTTTCAAGATAATACGTCAATGAATGAAAAGAATGTGATGAATTCATAGACGTATTATCTTAAAACTGATTGAATTGACAAAAATAAAATGTCATATTAATTAGAGAGCATAAAGTTATCTTCGTGATGTGAACTTTTCATTCAATTAAACTGGTTTTTGAAAATGGAAAAAAATGGTGACAATAAATTTGTCGATTTGTGTAGGCACCGTGCACGCACCCCCTTAATGTTTATTTTTCAATAATTGAAGCAAGTTCATCACTTTGTTCGGGATCTATATGGGATTAAAGCAAAGAGGTTTCTTTTTTTTAACGTTGCTTAACGACCCCACCAACAGCTAGGTTATACGGGGGTACGAATGAGCGGATGATTATGAAACGATAAAGTGATGATAGGTGAAAGGACGTTTACATAAACCCATGCCTTATGCGGGACTCGAACCCACGCCCAACGGTGACTTCAGTTACTACCGCTAGCGATAATTGACTTAGCCACCGGGGCGACCAATTCATTTCCTGGCGGCCATATTGTGACTGTCTTTAGCAAGGTCTATTTATGTGAAATATACAATATTTTTCTATGAAAATATTCTTTCTGGAGTTAGAATTCACACTCGTAAGATGGCCGCCAACAATTCAAACTCATAAGCCACCTAGATTTCTTAGCTTCAGTCTCCAACAATTGAAGCCCTCTCCAGCCTATTAGTAATCTAAACTCCTTGCACCCTCGCATGTTTTTCTCATATTTTCATAATATTGCTGTAAAAGTAACTATTGCGGATAATTGGAGGGTGCAGAGAAGCCGTATGGGTAAAATTATTCGTGTTAGGTTTTAATCTTCTTGAAGTTTTCCTTCTTGCATTCTGGCATGTAGGTTTAGTTGTAGAAGATTTATACTCCATATTCTCCACAAAAAAAGGTTAATTTCACTGTTTATTAGACGAGCTTTAGCGAGGATTCAATTTGACATACGGTACTGAAACAAATTGGTGTTCGTTTTTATATTTTTTTGTTGGTTCTCCACAGGTCAAACGGTTTTTAGATCTGTATAGTTTTGTGGCATTATCGGGGATTAACTCATTTTTTTTATGAATTTGAGAAATTTAAAAAATTCCCATTAGAATAACATGGCGAAAAAAAAAGAAGATATTTTTATTTTCAAAAAAAATCAAATTTCGCGTGAAGTTGAATTACATTTTGGTACACATTTCTGAAAATTTTCAGCTTGTTCGGGTCAGCCATTTTGAAGAAAAAACATAAAATGTGCTAAAATGGTACCCACTCGAAGCATTTTTCACCCATACTATTACTATCCGCTCGTCTAACAACGCATATATGGCGTTTTCCTAATTCTGAATTGGTACCACTCGAAGCCGTTTTTACCCATTTTTACCAATACTATTACTATCCGCTCGTCGTACAACGCATATATGGCGTTTCCTAGTTTTGTAATGAAAGAATTAGGTTCATCTCTTTCTTTGCTATCTAGATAGGATTAAAGTCGCACCCTTTTCATCAACAGTAACCTAATACCCCCATGTCACTGACCTGGAATTAATTCCTGTTAATTTATGGGAGAATCCGGGATGAAATAGGGAAGTACAGTTCAATGAGTTGGGAATTTATATATGCTGAGGTTGGTAACATCTCTGAATATATAGGTTACAAAGTTCACCTCTGTCCAAAAGTTCTGTCGAAGTTGTAGAAACTTGATAACACAAATTATCGTCCTTTGGGACTCATGCTGAGTTTGGGTTTGTCTTGACATATTTGAACTAATTCATAGTTGATTAGTTCATTAGTTAGTGAAGTGCGTTAGTATGATTATATGGTGAGGTGAGATCGCCCTCGTGGTGCCCCGTACAAACGATCCTACTTTCATCCACAGCCTCAATTGGGGAACAATGATTTTGAATCAAGTTTTGATGTTATTGAAAAAAAGAGTATGATTATTATAATTTTTGTATCTCTTAGAAATTTTATACAGAATCATTGCTCTCCAATTTGAGGTAGGGATAAAGTATTATGGTTGTTGCTGTTTGTTTATTCTGTTGTTTTTTGTTGTTGTTTCTGTTATTATTGTTATTGTTGCACTTAACTCAATGTCTAGCATGATGCAGTGTGTGGAAATAAAAACTAATTCCTCTATACTTTATCTGAAATATAATTGATATTTATTTGTCCTCCAGGATCCGGTCTTTTTTCTGAGTTGTGACGTGGACATTACTCGATTCTGTTTATGTTTCTATACAGAATCGGTAATGCCTACGTCACGACTCATGCTTTCCGGAGAACAAGATTATCAGTTTATAGGAAAACGCCATATATGCGTTGTTAGACGAGTGGATAGTAATAGAATGGGTGAAGATGGGTAAGAACTGCTTCGAGTGGTACCAATTTAGCACATTTTATGGTTTTTCTTCAAAATGGCTGACCCGATCAAATATGTATCAGAATGTAATTGAACTTCACGCAAAATTTCATTTTTGGAATAAATATAATTTTTTTTCGCTGTTATTCTAATCGGTATTTTTGAAATTTCTAAAATTCATAAAAAAAAAGTTACCACTCGATAATGCCAAAAACCTATACAGATCTAAGTTAGATGAGGAACCATATTGAAAAAAAGTTTGAAGTTGATAGCTGTAGCCGTTTGACCTGTGGCGAACCGACAAAAAAAACATTAAAAAAAAAAAAAAAAAAAAACATAAAAACGAACGCCAATTTTTCTCAGTATCGTCTAATTATTTCTGAAATTGAGATTATGGATTTTCTATCAAATACTAGAACTAAATATCGTCATGATTCAATAAAACCTAGTTTCAGGGTTGTGATGTCCCTTAACATTATCCTTTTCCTGGATCCTCCCCCTTCCATTTCATGCGCAGTGATTTCTATTTGTTTCCCAACCAAGTCATGTATTGTATCATTAAAAGATAAAACATCCTGAGATGACAGCTCGCCCATCGCATCCACTCGCAACTCAACCGCCCGACGTTTCGTACAAACGTCGGGCGAAACGTTCAGAAGTAATGGGTTATTAACGTGACAAGATGGTTGAGAAAATTTTGTTGTTCGAGAATATGTAAGAAAAACTGAGAATGTTTATCAGACAAGAGGTTAAGGTTAGTGGAATTAAAATTAGTTTTGTGTGTGGAAAAAACATATATACCGGTATATATATATATATATGATATTTTAGCCATGTCGTAAAAGATACGTCTCGACCGGGAATTGAACCCGGGACCTTCAGATTGCCGGTCCGCTGCTCTCCCACTGAGCTACCGAGATATTCGGTAGCTCAGTCCTTAACCTAATCTAATCAAACCAATCATCCTTAACTAATTTCAACTGAAGTTTTATTTTAATGGCTATGGATGAAATAGAAAATCGTTTGAACGGGGCACTACAAGGGCGATATCACCACCCCAGACTCATCTAAACACCCTCATCTGAACTGAAACTAATTAGATGAGCGTTAGCGAAGATTTCCATCCAACTCTTACGGAGCTTTGTCTGTGTTCTTTTTTTTTTTTTTTTTTTTGTAAGCACTGCACGCAGGTTTTGACCGATCGACATGAAACTTTTTCTGTATACGCAAACTTATCCAACTTAGAACTGTATAGTTTTGGGGTCAAATCGGTTGAACCATTTTTTAGAAACATCATCCCAAAGTTTCTAAAAAAACCCATGAGATTGGGCTGAGCGGGGAAAAATTGAAAAATAAAATCTATCCAATTTAATTCAAATTTCCTCAAATATGAAAACGGAAGTTATACACATAATTGAAAATGTGTTTGCAATTCCGAAGAAAACAATGTAATACATGTTCTTTATTCACCGAATAGATATAAATAATAACAGACAAATGTTGCAGTGTTAGATCCACGGCTTCTTTGAATCGTTGGTATCGAATTAAGTATATTTATATGATCAAGGTGTGTAGAGTTTTTGATTATACTTCATAATAGATATCTCGCTCATCACACATCGCATATTCTGCGTTTGCCTGGTATAAACTAAAACCTATTACCATAAAAACGAGTCCACATTTCGCCTCACAAGAATACACCCCGGTCTCCTGGATACTATACATCATGGCATTCAATAGGGTATCCAGTGTGCAGTGGTTTTCTTTGTTCGCTCCAAACCACGGCCCAGAAGATTGAATTGATTTCCGCTACAATTTGATCAAAAATTCTCATTCGAGGCAAGAGAAAAGGTTGGGACGACGGCGACCTATTCAACAAGAAACAATATGAGGTAGAACGTGAATATTAAACTGGTGGAAAATGGTGGAATGTGGAAATTGACAATTTGAGAGAAATCTGTTACTTTTTTGTTTGTGCCAAGTTTTCGAAGTTTGCTAGAGAAGAATGGTGAATAGTGAATTCTGTTTTTTAATTAAAAATGAATGAAAAATAGAATATGGTTTGGAATTATAGTGGGATTTTTATTTTATTTCTGTTTAACGACCCCACCAATGGCTAGGTTATATTGGGGTACGAATGAGCTGGTGATAATGAAACTATGGAGTGATGATGAGTGATAGGAGACCCATGCCTTATGTGGGACTCGATACGTTATGTTGACGCTGAAAATATTATAAACATATAATATTATTAGACGAGCTTTAGCGAGGATTCAATTTGACATACTGAAAAAAATTGGTGTTCGTTTTTTTTTTTTTTTTTTCTATGTTTTTTTTGTCGGTTCTCCATAGGTCAAACGGATACAGCTATCAACTTCAAACGTTTTTTCATTATGTAACTTATCTAACTTAGATCTGTATAGTTTTGTGGCATTATTGGGGGATAACTTTTTTTTTATGAATTTTAGAAATTTCAAAAATACCCATTAGAATAACATGACTGAAAAAAAAGGAATTATTTTTATATTTCCAAAAAAATGAAATTTCGCGTGAAGTTGGATTACATTTTGATACACATTTCTAAAAATTTTCAGCTTGATCGGGTCAGCCATTTTGAAGAAAAAAACATAAAATGTGCTCAATTGGTTCCACTCGAAGCAGCTTTTACCCATTTTTACCCATTCTATTACTATCCGCTCGTCCAACAACGCATATATGGCGTTTTCCTAATTACAAACAATAAATGAAAAATACGTATTAATGACAAACACTATGTAACAAGTTTCACACAACACTTTTAGTCAAGACAATTCACAGTTTGGTTTAATTTTAATTTTAAAAGTTTAATTTAGTTTTCCTAGTGTACTATACGCCGTGGCTAGCACCACGTTAGAGCGGATGTCAACAACTATGTTTATAATTAGCTTTCCGTGTTTTATTCATCAATTCAAACGCAATGGAGGCCCCGATTAGTTCATCTACTATATATATTAACCATATAGCTCGTCGGTTTACAGCTGACTGAACAATTAAGAGTTTCGAGTTAATGGAAAGGAGGAAGGTAATAATTAATAATCCGCACATCTACTGTAGCCTACAG
>OU015475.1:5673454-5725509 GCA_907164805.1 Brachyptera putata
CTCTCTCCTTCCTTCCTCTCTATTTTCTCTCTCTCTCACTCTCTCTGTCTCTCTCTCTCTCTCTTTTTTTTATTTTGTTCTCTTCATCTTCAGCGTATCTTTTATGACATGACCATTACATCGAAAATAGGCCAATATTCAACCGTATTGAAGAAGTGTATAATATATATATATATATATATATATATATATATATATATATATATATATATATATATAAATATATATATATATATATATAATATATATATATATATATATATTTATATATATATATATATATATATATATATATATATATATATATATATATATTTATATATATATATATATATATATATTTGTGTGTATATAGTTGCAAGAGTGTTCTTAAGGCAGTCACGATGTAATTGGTTAGGACTAACGTCGCCAGGCAGTGCGGCAGTCGGTTTGTCACGCAGACTGACAGCGCTGTAATTAGATCGCGTTCATACCAGCATCAACTGATTCCAGATTCATTGCCAACTGTTCACAATTACATCTTGGCGATAATGAAATAGTTGTGAGTTAGCTGTGAGAACAAGGGTTGACAACTTGACGGGCTTATATTGATCAGCTGTGACGTCGTAGTTTTATGCTTGGCTTGTGATTGAATTGTTTCGAAATCAGAGACTTGTTGTATTGTGCGCTCTTCATTTCATCTGGCGACTTCCCCCTCTACCATCGTCACAATATGTATATATAAATATATATACATATATATATTTATGTATATATAAATATATATATATATATATATATATATATATATATATATATATATACATATATATTATATATAAATATATATATATATATATATATATATATATATATATATATGTATATATATATATATATACATAAATATATATATATATATATATATATATATATATATATATATATATATATATATATACATAATATATATATATATATATATATATATATATATATATATATATATATATATATATATATATATATACATACATATATATATATATCATGTTATACAGCCTCCATGACAGCTGTCTAAAGAATAATGTGTGGGATTCATGTTTGATTTAAATCCACCACAAAACAAATTAACTTTTACAAGTTGAAATGAATAGAGCTTCACAAATGAGGTTTTTCTTCTCTAACAGAAGTTTTTTGTCTCCATTTTCATTTATTTACTGAACTGTCTTCAGTCTATAAATATTTTTGCTTGACAATGGTTCCCGTATTGATGCTAAGGGTGAGAAGGTAGGATCGTTCGGTAAGTTGCCTACATGGACGATATCACCATCACATAGAAGTAAGTAATTAGGCCTGTCGTATTATAACTTCTTCAACAAACGTTCGTTGTGTTTTTGAATCCGGATACAGATAATTTTAGATTTTTAGCTGAGCTTTATTGAGGATTCAATTTTACATAGGCTACTGAAAAGAAAAAAAGAAAAAAAATGTTTTTGGTTCTCCACTGGTCAAACGGCTACAGCTATCAACTTCAAACCATTTTACAATATGGTTCCTCATCTAACCCAGATCTGTATAGTTTTGTGACATTATCGGGGGGTAACTTTATTTTTATGAATTTTAGAAATTTCAAAAATACCTACTAGAATGATACAGCGGAAAAAAAGAAAATCTTTTCATTTTCCAAAAAATAAATTCTGCATGAAGTTGAATTACATTTTGATACACATTTATAAAAAATTTCAGCTTGATCGGGTCAGCCATTTTGAAGAAAAAACATAAAATGTGCTAAATTGGTACCACTCGAAGCAGTTTTTACCCATTTCTACCCATACTATTACTATCCGCTCGTCTAACAACGCATATATGGCGTTTTCCTAGTTATGACATTTTGTTTTTGTGAATTCGATAGTTTCGAGATAATACGTCAATGAAATTCATCACTTTCTTTTCATTCATTGACGTATTATTTCAAAACTGATTGAATTCACTCAAATAGAATGTCATTTTAATTGAAGAGCATTCCATTGTCTTGGGGATGTTAACTTTTCATTCAACTACACTGGTTTTTGAACATAGAAACAAATTACTGAAGTTCAATTTCTCTATTTTATAACCACCGTGCATAAAGACTGCGAACCCATGATCTCCCGATAGGAATTATGTAAATAAAATCGTCATCGTTCATTTAAAATCAAGTTACACGGTTTTGATGTCCTTTAATTTTTTTTATTTCCACAGTTTCTGATCGAAACCAATGATCTCCTGAATGGTATTAGGAAAATAAATATCTTCATTATTCATCAAAATCCATTTTCAGGGTTGTTATATACTTTAATTTCTATATTCCCACAGTTTCATGTCCTGTTTTTGTCCTGACAGAATAACTGAACATGTCATGTTCAGTCCTGTTATTCTGTGTTTAATTAGGATTAGCTAATGCCTGTCATAACGCTCAGCGGTACGGCCCGGAATAATTCATTGATTAATATCAACTCTAAAACACTAAACAGTTAATTGCGAGTGAATTATAGAAACAGAAACCACATGACGTTGAATAATAACGTCGGCTTTCTGTCAGCCAATCAGAGGCTGGTATTTCATAATTGATTACTGATTGGATAACTGTATATGTATTCCCCCCCCCCCCCCCCCCGTAATGAACTGGTTATTATACCCCTCTGCCAAAACGTGTGTGAGTTGTCAATACTAGGAAAACGCCGTATATACGTTATTAGACGAGCGGATAGTAATAGTATGGGTAAAAATAGCTTCTAGTGGTACCAATTTAGCACATTTTGTTTTTTCTTCAAAATGGCTGACCCGATCAAGCTGAAAATTTTTAGAAATGTGTATCAAAATGTAATTCAACTTCACGCGGAATTTCATTTTTTTCGGATTTTTTTTTTTGCCTCCATGTTTGTAGCCGTTTGACCTGTGGAGAACCGACGAAACAACATAAAAAGAACAACATAAAAACGAACACCAATTTCTTTCAGTATGTCAAATTGAATCCTCGCTAAAGCTCGTCTAATTAACGAGCATAAAAAATTATCTTGATCATATGAACTTTTCATTCAATTGCACTGGTTTCTGAACATAGATAGGAAAAATAGTAAAGACGAATTCCTCTAGCAACACGCACGCACCATCTTGAAATGAAAGTTTACTTAAATCATTGATTTTGTAAGTTGGTTGCTTCAATTTAAAGTTAACTCAAGAATAGACTTTTTTCTTTCAATGAGCAAAAAACCTTTCGTCTCATCTTCTCATCATTTATTCATGATATAAAAACGTCAATACAGTTTTTTACTTCACTGTAATTCTGCTTTTATATCTACACTGTATGACGTTACTCCTTCTTCATTTTAATAGAATAGAAATAAAAAATACATTTCTAAAAAATATATCAAGTGATTTCCCTCAACCATTGTTACAGTGGGTTTTCCTAACACTGAATGATACACTGTAGCAATGAAACAAATGGTGGTCTGTCCGCAAGACAATTCCCGCCCCCCACCCCCCCCCCCCGCCCCCAACCACCCCCTCCCCCACAACATTAAACACGAAACAGCAAAAACGGCGAGGGCTATCTTCAACCAACTGTTAAGGGGGTGATTATAAAAATAGAGAAATTAATTTTTACTATTTTTTTTCTTCATCACGAACAAGACTGTATTTGAATAAAAAGTATGTCAAACCCAAGATAATTTCATGCTCTTTAATCGTTGTTATGTTATGGTTGCAATGTCTACAGAGGTACGAAAAAATGTACGAAAATCATCAAAAACATGTTATTTCGTGTAAAACTTCGCGTAAAAAAGCTGAGACTGTAAAATAATGTTTAATAATTGAATATGGCACCATTTCGCAGATATTTTATATTAACTCAGTCGAAAGTTCTCCATAAAATTTAATTTGAGATTTGAGATTTAATTAGACGAGCTTTAGCGATCATTCAATTTGACATACTGAAAAAAATTGGTGTTCGTTATGTTTTTTTTTTCTCGTGTTTTTTTTGTCGGTTCTCCACAGGTCAAACGGCTACAGCTATCAACTTCAAACTTTGTTTCAATATGGTTCCTCATCTAACTTGGATCTGTATAGTTTTGTGGCATTTACGAGCGGTGACTTTTTTTTTAAAGAATTTTAGAAAATTCAAAAATACCCATTAGAATAACATGTCTAAAAAAAAGAAAATATTATTATTTTCAAAAAAAATGAAATTTTGCGTGAAGTTGAATTACAATTTGATACACATTTATACACAATTTCAGATTGATCGGGTCAGCCATTTGAAGAAAAAACATAATATGTGCTACATTGGTACCACTCGAAGCAGTTTTTTACCCATTTTTACCCATACTATTACTATTCGCTCGTCTAACAACGCATATATGGCGTTTTCCTAGTTTTAATCATTCAATCAACCCCAAGACAGCCCGCACACAAGACATTCTCTTACGCGGGTTTCTTGCATCCATTTATGTATTCTATAATTTTGAATTTGATTTTTTTTGAATATATGAAATATAATTGCAAAAAGACCGGCACATGCAGCGCAGTGGTTAACGCGCTTGCTTCATCTGATCTGGGAGGCGAGGGGAATTTCGAACCCAGTTCGATCCCCGCCGCCGACCATCTTTACAGAGGTTTTTCATGGTTTCCCTCTGTAGTCTAGGCTAATGCCAGGGTGGTTCCTACAATAAGTCGGCAAGGACCGCTTCCTTCCCATTACCCAAGAACCTTCATCTCATCATTCCATCATCTCATTAATCATCCATCCGACGCCAATAGATCTGCGTTATCATAAAAGTGCGTCGTTAAACCCAATATATAAAAAAATGCAAAATGTAGGCTAGATATATTATTTATGCAAATATATATTATTACTCAGCTATTATTTCCGTACACTCCATATAAATCATTATATTGATATTGATTGTCCATTACTACATATTATCATTATTATATGAATTAAATTCATGTTGCATCATCAAGTATTAGAATTTAAAAAGCAAGAATAAAATTGATTTGATTGATCATACTCCCAATAATTCTCACCAATAATTCATGTGTGAGAGATAAATAACTAAACACACGATATGTGTTTCCGCCCCCGACTTCTATCAATGGAGGTTCCGTAACCAAAATGAACAATAGAACAACAATAACAGGGTACAAAATATACTGTGCATAATTACCGTAACTATGACAACGGTTCTCGCAATATCATATATAGCTAGGCGCATTTTTATAACAAAACAAAATGTTTGAAAGGGTACATGCATGGTGCTTGTAAATTTTCGCAAATTTCATTTTTTAAATACGATTCTACGGGTTTGGGAACTACACGAAATTTCTGGAATTCATGAATTCTTTAGTGTGGTAAGGAAGCTAGTTTTGCTGAATGGCTGTTATGTGAATCTATATACGATATTATCCATCTATACATATCTTTTATTCTTTCTCTTTTTTTCTTTCTTTCCTTCACTCTTCCTTCTTTTCTATTTCATGGGAGGGGCGATCGCCCCCATCGCCCCCCCCCCCCTGTATCCGCCACTGGTGCTTATGAAAATGGAGAAATTCATCTTTACTAATTCTTTCTATGTTCATGAACCAGTATTATTGAATACAAATTATATCAGCCCTAAAATAATTGTATGCTCTTTAATTAATATGACTTAAACACTTTTAAGATTATACGTCAATGAATTCCCTCACATTCTTGGTAGTCATTGATGTAATATCATAAAACTGATAGAATCCACAAAAATAGAATGTCATATTAATTGAAGAGCATAAAATTACCTTGTAGTTGATACACTTTTCATTCAATTACACTCGTTCGTGAAGATGGAAAAAACAGTAAAGTTGAATTTCTCTCACTTTTCTAATCACCGTGCGTTCATAAACCCTTGAGCGTTTTAGTTTGTTATGAAATGTGTCTAGCTACGAAAATTCTGAACCCGTTGTCATGGTAACGGCAATTATACATAACTCCACTATGTACCGTATTCATTTTGGTTCAAGTCCATGGGAGTCGATTTAACAGAATATAAGTTTTATGGTGATAACTTTTGAACGGTATGAGATATCGAAATTCTGAAAAAAAGAAATCATAGATATTTTCAATACATTCAAGATGGTGTGAGAAATAGGTATTGATCTCATATTGCATAATTGTCAAGCGTATATACAAAAAGAAAATTGCTAAAAAATGTATATTTTCAATCGTATTTGTTGAAAATATGAATCATGCAATTCAATAGGCAGTGGAAATTCATAAGCTGTGTGTAGTTTTCTGTTTTCCTTCAACAATGTCTCTAGTTTCTGTCACCATTGTTATCAGTTGTGTTCTCATGAACTTGAAGTGTAAACCTTTTTCTCTCATATTAAAGTCAATATATTTACTGCATTTTTGTTAAAATCATTAACAAAATAATAGTATTCATACGCGTGTCGATAAATTGATTTGAGATAAATAGTTATTAATTACACCACCTTGAAGGCATTGAAAATATCTGTGTTTCATCTTCATCAAAATTTCGATATCTCATACCGTTTATAAGTTATCACCAAAAATCAGATATTCCACTAAATAAGTAATTATTTATAAGCATTTGTTCAGTTTGATTTTCGAGTTTCTGGAGTTTCCTGATGATCTTTTTAATATACCAGATGAAGTTACGGCAAGATAAAATAGTTGTTTTTTATAGGTTTTAATCTCAATTTAATATGATTATTTTTGGGATCGACGTCTGTATTTTGACATCTGTTTGCATCAACGTTTAGATTCATTTTATATATTTTTTTAATTATTTTCAATTATCATTAGTAGGCCTATCCTAATTTGTGTATGTTATCGTTGATTATTTCAATTTTATTTCAATTTTATATCATTTCAGTATCAGTTATTTAATCAGGTTTTATCATATTTTTCTATGAATTTATATTGAGTATTATCCTGTTCACTATGGAGTCAGAGATCAATCAAGGTTTATACATATAAAACTATATATATATATATATATATATATATATATATATATATATATATATATATATATATATATATATATATATATATATATATATATATATATATATATATTTATATATTTATATATATAACTACTGTATTTGAATAATTATGTATGAAGGCTTTTGGTCGCTGGTTATGGGCGCGGTAATTATTTTGTAACCTTATAGAATGTGTTTTTGTGCACTTTTATGTTGTGAGTTTCATGTGGTTATAAGTAAGGGTCACCACAAATTTACCCACATTTACCTATATTATATCAATACTGGTAATGTCCTTATATATAACAGACACGGTTTTTACTTGTAATGTGTTCCGGACTTTTGGAAACCGAAAAACTTTTATCTGCGACGGAAAATATGATCACAGACAGCGCTATCCTGATTTCAAAGTCAATTGGGTTTAAATAATCAAAATGGGGTAGTAATATCGCCCTTGTGGTGTCCCGTCCAAGCGATCCTACCTTCCATCCATAGCCTTGAATAGGGAACAATGATTTTGTATCAAGTTTCGATGTTATTAAAAAAAAAACGATTATTTTTGTTTATTGTTTTATTTTCATTTTCATGTTCAGCGTAGACCTGGTGTCAAAGTTCATTGCTTTAATTTAAAATGATAATAAAATGGGGTGGTAAGATCGCCCTTGTGGTGCCCCGTCCAAACGATCCTACCTTTCATCAATAGCCTTAATAGGGGAACAATGATTTTGTATCAAGTTTCGATGTTATTAAAAAAAAAAAAAAAATCCAAACGGTATTTCACTCACCTGTGATATTCTCTGGATGCTATAGACTCCCAAGACATTATCACTCAATCCACTTTATTAATTGTCATAGGTTATCATAGATATTAATCATAGTTTCCATCCCGACGAAGAACGAATTGTCACAGACATACACATTCCGGATATTTGGAAACCAAAATACTTTTATATGCGACGGAAAATGTGATCACAGACAGCACAGTACTGATTATAAAGTTAATTGGTTTTGAATCATTAAAATGGGGTAGTTATATCGCCCCGGTGGTGTCCCGTTCAAACGATCCTACCATTCATCCATAGCCTTAATTAGAGAATTTTGTATCGAGTTTCGATGTTATCAAAAAAAAAAAAACGATTATTTTTGTTTATAAATTCATTCCCAAACGGTATTTCACTCACCTGTGATATTCTCTGGATGCTATAGACTCCCAAGACATTATCACTCAATCCACTTTATTAATTGTCATAGGTAATCATAGTTATTAATCATAGTTTCCATCCCGACGAAGAACGAATTGTCACAGACATACACATTCCGGATATTTGGAAACCAAAATACTTTTATATGCGACGGAAAATGTGATCACAGACAGCGCTATCCTGATTTTAAAGTTAATTGGTTGTGAATCATCAAAATGGGGTAGCAATATCGCCCCTGTGGTGTCCCGTCCAAACGATTCTACCTTGACTTAATTAGGGAATTTTTTCACCAAGTTTCGATGTTATCAAAAAAAAAAAATGATTATTTTTGTTTATTGTTTCATTTCCAAACGGTATTGCACTCACCTGTGATATTCTCTGGATGCTATAGACTCCCAAGACATTATCACTCAATCCACTTTATTAATTGTCATAGGTTATCATAGTTATTAATCATAGTTTCCATCCCGACGAAGAACGAATTGTCATACACATTTTCACAACGCGACCAGCTGATTCGAACCAAACGATAGCTACGAGTTTCCACCGCCCACTGGTTGGAGAGACGAAAATTTCGAACGTGTTTGAACACTTCGGAGATGTTCGGAGGTCGGACGGGGATACACGAAGTGATGGGGTGGATGCTGCGTGGTGGTAGAAATACGTCATAGAAATGGAAATTCATGCCATTTTAATTTCGAATGAATTTTAGTTTTAATTAAAATTAGAATTGTGTTATATATGATGGATGGAAAAATATATGAGTTGAAAGATAAATATTTTTGTTTTTTAGTTGGATTTATCTGGATTCTAGTTTCAGTTTTGTTAATTATGTGAAACCACTTACCGCTTGTGAATAGAAGTCACTGTAACTATTTTAATTGATAATTAAAACAAAATACGAAGTTGTTTAACCAGTTAAGAGGAGAAAACATGTCTTTAAATTGGAATAAACTTTATTTCTATTATTGAAAGACAAATCGAAACGAGTAGAAAAAAGTTAACAAATGTAACGAGTGGTCGAGTGGTTAGCACACTGTACCGTCAACCGGGGGTTGATCCTCGCGAACAGGGCTTTGACCTGGTTTCGCTCTCAGGTTGATATTGGGATGGTTCTTTAACAACGTGCCACGACCGACTCCTTCACATCAAAAAACACCTAATGAAACGACCTTCCATCTCATTATCCCAAAATAACATAAATCATTCACCGACGCCAATAGATCTCAATCATCAGTACAATGCGTCGCTAAACTCAATATAAAATACGTGAATAAAACATAAGATAGTTGTCTATCTATTGCTTGTCTTTCTATTGATTTGTTCAGGTATCATTTTACCGAGGGGTTTACAACTCGCAAATTTGGTGTACACCTGATTTCAGGTGATTTCAGAGATTTCAAGAGATTTCATACGGACTACAAGGGATTTCAAGGGGGATTTCAGGAAGATTTCATTGATTTCAGGGATTTCAAGGGGATTTAATTGATTTCAGTGATTTCAAGAGATTACATACGGATTTCGAGAGATTTCATACGGATTTTGAGAGATTTTATACGGATTTCAAGGGGATTGAATTGATTCCAGGTATTTCAAGGGGATTTCAGGGATTTCAAGGGATTTCAAGGGATTTCAAGGGGATTTCATAGCAAGTGTACATCGGATTTCAGGAGTTGTTAACCCATCGCATTATACTACAACGAATAACCAACTTATATCGATTAGAGGATAATTACCTAATTGACCCATATCACCCTTGATTACAAATTATATTGTTGTGCCTTGAACCTTGACTAGTAATCAGCCTAATTGGAACATTTTTATTTTTCGTAATGAGACGTAATAAAATTTAAATAATCAGTGATGGAAGAATATTGAAATTTTCATCTCATTTTGTTCTATTAATATTGATTGGATTAATGAAAAAATATACCGGTACGAAGGAAAAAAGAGAAAGGAAGAGAAGAATGAGATGAAATGGACCATACGAGAAAATATTGAATAATCTACCTGAATGAATTCGAATTATTCTCCCTTTCCCACTTAAATTTCTTCGCTTTCATTCCCTCCTAAATCTTCCTTTTATCTGATATTCACAGAAACATATATAATAAAAACCTTGGTATTTTTTTTCCAGCAGCATTTTCTTGAACACACATTTCTATATTATTGGGGCTGTCCATAAATGATGTCACACAATTTGAGGGTATATCGAACCCCCCCCCCCCTTGTCCAAGTTGGTCACAGATATGATGACCCCCCCTTCAGTGATGTCACAATCCAGACAATATTTACCCCCCCCCCCCATGAAATTGTTCAAGCGAATTTGGAAGTTTGGATGACAAGTTCTCTTCGATTTTTTAGTCCCCTAAATCCCCTAAAAACCACCCAAATTCTGCATTAAAAGATGATTAATTTTGATACAAATTATATAGCGCCAACTTTTTTCCTGAAAAGTGAAAGAAATGAATAATATGTAGTGTGAATGTGGATGTCACATTAGTGTGCACCCCCCCCCCCTCCCCCTTGTCACACATTGTCACATGGTTGATGACCCCCCTCCCCCTTGTCACACATTGTCACATGGTTGGAGACCCCCCCCCCCCCCGATATGTGGACGTCATTTATGGACAGCCCCTATATTTGAATAATTCAGCTACAAAAACATCAAAAAAAACCTACCAACATTTTCTTTTCGTATCCAAATATTATCTCTTCACCTCACGTATTTATCATCACTACTACCAAAACGACAAAAACAAAAACACCAATTTAACACAGAAACAAGAAAAAAAACAGCCACCAATCAGGGTGAATAGTTTATTACAACTCCTTGTAATTATATATATATGTATAACATCCCCTCGACACGGAATTCATTTTAATAGTGAACAATACACGGCTAGCATTTGTCATTTTCCGCCCGGTTCCCAGCTACGGTAGCTACGCGGCTCGGTAAATGGGTTGGGGGGGGGGAGGGGGGGGGGAGTTGAGTGTATGGGAAGTGGGAGAGAGGAGGAGGAGGCGATAAAAGCGAGACGATGAAGTTTATTCCCTTGTGGAAGTAACAATATATATATATATATATATATATATATATATATATATATATATATATTGTTTATATTCATCGATGGAGGAAAGAGAAAATTTAGTGAACGAAATTTTTTTTTTTCGTGATGTACAATTTATAAGGTCATCTTTATCGATGTGCAAAGTGCCATAAGCAACATGTCAATACATTGGGCGTGGTCATCAATATAATTCTGTCGTACGCGACAAGAATGCTACGCAATTTCCCAAATAGAATACAACACATTTAGTTGTAAGCGCCAAATACGCCGTACAATTTACCAATTAAACCACAACTTTTGCCAAAAGTTCGTGAAAACTTGATGTAGTTTCATGGAGATTTGTGACAATCTGTATACGTTTGCACGAGTATCACACAAAAGTTCTGAAAATTAATAATTATATCCTCAAGTTTGAGTTTATGAAACGTTTTTAACTTCCTGAATATATTCTAAAATGCGCTTACGAGCGTTTGCATATCCACCATCGATGCATGTAATTTAATTTGAAACTTTTTTGACGAATATGATCGTTTTTTTCATTCATTCATTTCAGAATATGTTGAAAATTGCAATGATTTTGAGGTGGGAGGGGAATGTGACTGTGGGTTTTAGATAGCCTAATGAATATATTTTTGAATTTGGGTTTATTTTTCAATAACATGTCAAATGAAGTTTAGGTTATCCCTGTGAATAAGGAATTGTTCCAATATAAAAATCAAAGTTACATTATTATAAAATCAATATATCTCTAAATATACTAAACATAGCTAGGAATTATTTTTTACAAAATTCGTTATACAATTAACTATACTATTATTGTCTCCACCATTTCTAGCTAATTCATTTCAAATTAAATTCCATTTTCATCAAATAATATATCGAAACTCTCGAATTCTTCAATTACCATCTTTTGTTTTGTTTCGAAGACATTTTAATCGATTCTAAATTAAGCTATTCTAAAAACATATTCCTCATGCTCCCTAGATTAATGGTGATACACAGATATTAAGGGTATTTTACGTATTTTACACTTTCACCAATAATACATTTCATTTTTTTGACGATTTTCTCTCTTCCTCATAGGAATTTATTTTCTACTCAACACATTAAAGATACGGGGAATGTGCTGAAGTTATAATCAGGGGCGGCTTCTTTATTGTGTCATGGTGGCACGGCTTTCCGCAATGAAAATATTTTTGATTTCTTATACATGATTGAAAATTAATATTTTTCATATCTTTTCATGATTAGCTCACTCCTTATTTGTAATTATTATTCAAATTTCTCGGTCAGTATCAATGAAAATGAAGCCTGATGTCGCTTGAATATAATCAGCAGCTATGTGAGTTCACCTTTCTGTTGAACGATTCATTAATATATCAAACTATCCAAGTGTTTTCATTATGTGTTGTGTTGCCTGTTATAAGAAACACAGTTGGGTCGGAGTTCTACAATCCATTACCTTCAGGCACTTTTGAAATGTACATAATTCACAATACAATCCATATTAAAATGTACATTAATGTACATAATGTCTCCGTGAAATACTTCCGTATAGTGAAAGGGTAGATGATGTAAACCTCAGGTGAAGCCTGAAGACTTTGTAGCAGAATGTATGGTGTGTAGCCTACACTTTTGATCACATTGATTAAACATTTCCAAAATTCCAAATTGAATTTGAACGGATTTCACGCCTAATTGATCACTAATTTTTTCACATACTATACGTCCAATGCCTACGATTGTCAATTGTAGAATTGCCTACTGGTTTTAATTTGCATTTTGTCTATATAATTACATCGAGGTAAATTCTAAAGCCTGATTTACACGGTCCAAGTTTTCATCCAAGTCCTTGGATTCAAGGGTTGATTACAAGTTCTTGGATCGTCTAAATGGAAAACTTAAAGCAAAAAGCTTCTATTCAATCCTAGAATTTAACCTTTCATCCAAGTCATTTTGTTAAGAAAATTCCTATATTTCGTTCAACCTGTGATGAAACAAACCAATCAGAGGCTTTGACGTCACACAAGTCTGGCGCGCATGCGCACTTGACGGCGACCGCTCGGTCTCCCGCCATATCTGATTGTCAGTCAGCTGTTACTAGTCATCTAGATACTCGATCAGCATGTTCAACTATTGGGATTAATGTGCCGTGTATGGCCTTCAGTAGATTGGATCGTGTAGACAGGGGTTCAATGTTCCATCCTGGTTGCTGTCAAAGTACTTGGACCAACCCTTGAATCCAAGTACTTGGATGAAAACTTGGACCGTGTAAATCAGGCTTAATGTGCCTTGATCGAAGACTTCAAATAACTGCTACTGTATCTGTATTAGAATATTTTATTTTTTTCGTGCCATGCTTGCTTCTTTTAGCCGAGCCGCCCCTGATATCTTTGTAATGTTTATTCTTCGCACTTCATTCGGGTGCAAGCTGGGAATCCTTTCTCGGTGCACTTGCACTGATTGCAAGCCTCTTTCCATGTGCGGCCGGGGGTGCAACTGTCATCAGTATCTGCCAACACAAAACAAGAACAGCGATTAATTATATTTATTTATTTATTAATTTTATTTTTGTTTAAGGGGGTACATGCACGGTGCTTACACAAATCGAGAAATTTATCTTCACTATTTTTTCCATTTTCAAAAAACCAGTGTAATTGAATGAAAAGTGCACATCTCAAGATAACTTCATGCTATTTAATTAATATGACATTCTCTTTTTCTGTCTCTCCCTCTCTCTCTCTCTCTCTTTCTCTCTCTCTCTCTCTCTCTCTCTCTCTCTCTCTCTCTCTCTCTCTCTCTCTCTCTCTCTCTCTCTATCTCTCTCTCTCTCTCTCTCTCACTCTCTCTCTCCCTCTATCTATCTATCTCCCACTCACCCACCTCTTCGTTCTCTGTCTCTCTTGATACAGAACTTCTGCGTGCATACCGCTGAGCGGCCGTCACTACTGCACCGGCATGTGTTGCACTCGCGCTTAAACGACTTGCCGGGGTCACATGACACGTCTGTAATCACAAGGTTCTCGGTCAAAGAGTGACAGAGAGAGAAAGAGAGAGAGAGAAAGAGAGAGAGAAAGAGAGAGAGTTACGAGAGAAAGGTACAGACAGACAGAATGACAGAGAGAGAGAGAGAGAGAGAGAGTTACGAGAGAAAGGTACAGACAGACAGAATGACAGAGAGAGAAAGAGAGAGAGTTACGAGAGAAAGGTACAGACAGACAGAATGACAGAGAGAAAGAGAGAGAGTTACGAGAGAAAGGTACAGACAGACAGAATGACAGAGAGAGAGAGAGAGAGAGAGAGTTATAAAGAGAGAGAGAGAGAGAGAGAGAGAGAGAGAGAGAGAGAGAGAGAGAGAGAGAGAGAGAGAGAGAGAGAGAGAGAGAGAGAGAGGTACAGACAGACACAGAGATGGCGATAGAAAATGTATATGTATTCATGAACAGTCTTGGTGAAATTGTTTATTTTTGTCACGTCATTTTCTAATATATGGAAACATTCAGATTATTTATGTATTTATTCATTTATTAGAGTTTTCACACGGTGGTAAGTAGACTGTATTCAAGTAGTCATCAGGATAGAGTGGATGCCCCGTAGCAACTGAGCCTCACTACCTGCATAATAATATATATTATAATAGTACAATTACTGATAATTACGAATTAAATTAATAAAAGAATAATCGATTATAACATATAAATGCCCAACATAATCCCTGACTAACTTTTCCACCAAGTTGCAAGTACAACTTCTAATCAATAGTAATAGTATGGGTTTAAATGAGTAAAAACTGCTTCGAGTGGTACCAATTTAGCACATTTATGTTTTTTCTTCGAATAGCTGACCCGATCAAGCTGAAATTTTTTAGAAATGTGTATCAAAATGTAATTCAACTTCACGCGAAATTTCATTTTTTGGAATTTTTTTTTTTTTTTTTTTTTTTTCCCGTCATGTTATTCTGATGGGTATTTTTGAAATTTCTAAAATTCATAAAAAAAGTTACCGCCCGATAATGCCACAAAACTATACAGATCTAAGTTAGATAAGGAACCATATTGAAAACAAGTTTGGAGTTGATAGCTGTAGCCTTATGACCTGTGGAGAACCGACAAAAAAACATAAAACATGAAATCACTTGGAATCCCTTGAAATCTCTGAAATCACCTGAAATCCCTGAAATCTCTTGAAATCACTCGAAATCACCCTGAAATCTCTTGAAATCTCTGAAATCTCTTGAAATCCCTATGAGATCCCTTGAAATCCCTGAAATCTCTTGAATCCCTGAAATCTTTTCTGACCTCTTGAAATCTCTGGAATCTCTTGAACTCCCTATGAGATCCCTTGAAATCCTGAAATCTCTTGAAATCCATAAAACCTCTTGAAATCTCTGAAATCACTCGGAATCCCCTGAAATCCCAGAAATCCCCGAAATCTCTTGAGATCCCTGAAATCTGAAATCAGGTGTACACAACCCCTCGGAAAGTTCTTACCAAAGTGGTATTCACTAATCGACTCCCGCTCCCAACCCTTACTCCTTGTGTCTTCATGAGCAATTAGTTTTTGAAGAGGTGAATTGACAATACTTGGAATTGCAGGAAACGGCGTCTATATGGAGCACGATGCAGCAGAGAATCAATTCAAACACTCCTCATGCTCTACATTATGTATGCATTAAAAACTATTCAGTTGCAGATCCATACTTCAAGTGCAAGCAATTCTAATGTTCTAGCGACTCTGTATTCCATAGTAAGACAAATCTAGCTGAGAAGGCATGGTCGAAGCATGCACATAAACAACAATAAATTGAAGAAATTGTTTCAGTTTTAAAAAAGGTGCCAGTGCATGAAAATATTGGAATAATCTTATTTGATGTGTTGAGAATATAAATAAACTTACATATTTGTATTCATTTTTTGAATTTTGATCTTCCAGTTCAATCATCACCGGTATACCAATCTCAAACTTGGAAGCACATTATCTTCTGATATAATTTTTTTACAGCTAGGCACACAAATCTTGGAAACTATTGGAACTATTGGAATCGCGAAAATAACTTCAGAAATGTCCATAATGGTTCAATAACTAGACTCCAAAATTGCTTGTGAATCAAAGAAATCATTCAAAAAATTACCATATTTCAAAACATTCTCTGAAGGGGCCCCCTTTTAGCTAGTAGCTGGTGTCCAGCTGGGCGGTCATTTCATTCACGTTACCTGCGCCCCCCCGATACACAAAATCCCGAGGGGTTAACAACTCCTAAAATCCGGTGTACACTTGCCACGAAATCCCATTGAAATCCCCTTGAAATCCGTATGAAATCTCTTGAAATCCCCTTGAAATCCGTATGAAATCTCTTGAAATCCCCTGGAATCTCTTGAAATTCCCTTGAAATCCGTATGAAATCTCTTGAAATCCCTGAAATCTCTTGAAATCTCTTGAAATCTCTGAAATCACCTGAAATCAGGTGTACACCAAATTTGCGAGCTGTAAACCCCTCAACAAATCCTAACGACGTTCCTGATAGTCCGCCATGAATGTAAGCAGTAAGCAGTAAGCAGTAAGCAGCAGGGTTGCTAGCATGACAAATGTAAGCAGTAAGCAGTAAGCAGTAAGCCAGACGGTTGTTAGCATGACAAATGTAAGCAGTAAGCAGTGAGCAGTAAGCAGGAGGGTAGTTAGCATGATAAATGTAAGCAGTAAGCAGTAAGCAGTAAGCAGTAAGCAGTAAGCAGTAAGCAGTAAGCAGTAAGCAGTAAGCAGTAAGCAGTAAGCAGTAAGCAGTAAGCAGTAAGCAGTAAGCAGTAAGCAGTAAGCAGTAAGCAGTAAGCAGGAGGGTAGTTAGCATGACAAATGTAGCATGACAAATGTAAGCAGTAAGCAGTGAGCAGTAAGCAGTAAGCAGTAAGCAGTAAGCAGTAAGCAGGAGGGTAGTTAGCATGACAAATGTAAGCAGTGCTTATTACCACGTTTTTCTCGCTGATCGCGATGAATGCAGAACTTCTGCGTGCAAGCTGCTGATCGGCCGTCAGCAGAACAGCGACACGTGTTGCATTCCTTCTTGAACGACTTGCCGGGCTCGCAGTCCTCGATGGTCTCTGTGGGAGGAACAAAACTTCCCTCATCATTGCTATTCATACTAGGGAAACGCAGGATGTGCGTTGTACGATGAGCGAGATGTCTATTTAAAGTATAATCGTAAACTCTACAAACCTTGATCCTATAAAATGAACTTCATCCGATGTCAATGAATCTCGAAAGCCGTGACTTCGACAATGCAACATTTTTCAACTAATATTTCTATCTTTCCGATGGATAAAATACATTCATTATATTATTTTCTCCAAAACGGCTGGTCCAAATATCAAACCAATTTTTTATTCATGTATATTATTCTTGTGTTCACATTTGTGGAAAATTTGAATCATATTGAAGAGATTTAATTTTTTCTATTTTTTCCGCTCAGCCAAATCTTATGGGGTTTTTAGAAACTTTGAAATGATGTTTCTCAAAAATGGTCCAACCGATTTGACCCCAAAACTATACTGTTCTAAGTTGGATGATCGGTCAAACTCTGCGACCTGTGCAGTGCTTACAAACAAACAAACAAAAAACAAACAGACAAAGCTCCGTAAGAGTGGGATGGAAACTCTTCGCTAACGCTCATCGAATAACCAGTATCTATTGGTACCGGGTGAATAATTAATGAGCTGATGGGATGAAAAAATGACGGAAACAAGTTTTTTTAATAATGAGAAGGATAGTGTGAGGATGTGATTGTGGTCTATATTACAGAAATCATTCCGACATTAATATAGACTACAGAAGTATATGGAATCCACGTAATACCTCTGTTAAGAAGGACGATGGCGGGCATCGAAAAAAAGACCGATCTACCCTCCTACTGATCACACTGAGCTACCTCTGCCGGTGATGCTTCTATCTGCCTCCGGGGGGTTTTATTAGCCAATTAAGAATGTACATTTGTTCATCATGCTGCTCGAATGTTTGTGATGACCCCAATCTTCGACCACCCTACTACTATCTGCTCTTTGTATGAAATATTATATTGCCTTATTGTATTCTGTGAAAACCTCCAGACAAAATATGAATAGATCCCTTTACTTATGTTGAGGATATGTTTCATTATAGTTATTTCATGTCTTTGGTTTATTGATTGTCATTTCTTCTTTTCGGACTTTGTGTATCTAAATTTAATTTACAACCAGGTTCTTCAAACTCAACTTGGCTTCTTTTGAATTTAGTCTTTGTCGGCAGAATGATTAAGTTTTCAGTGTTCGTGCTGGGGGAGGATCTTGTCCATTTAGGTCAAGTCCAGCCACCAATCATTCTGTCCAATTTTATAAGTAGCAAATAGGGTGAAGTGTTTGCAATATATTTTTGAGAAACTGTGTATCGAAATTGTAAGTAAACTTCAAGTGATCTACGGACCTTCGTCTGGTAATCATCTACGGATGCTCTGCCTATTTTTCACATTGTAATTTTGTGAGTAAATAAATGGTTCTAATTTATTCTCGAGTTACTGTGTCTTTTAATGTGGGATCCCTAAATATTTATTAGCCGGGGTATTTAGAGGTCCTTCCATGTTCGAGTGATAATCAATACTAGAATTTTCAAGAAGACAAAAGCTCAACCTAACATAACCATATTTAATTCAACAATATCAGCAAAACACTTTTTGTGCTCGGATTCTAATGTATGATCCCATCAGCTGTCACCATTGTAGAAAAAGAGAAATATTTCTCAGTTCTGTTCTTTTCGTTGAGTTTGAGTTGAATTCGTTGAGAAATTTTCACAGAGTATATTTTTTTTATTGTCATCTCTGGAAAAGATCCAAGAATTACAGTCGCCTTTGAACGTCGTGCCAATCACACATTCATTCTGAGCCAATTCTGAGATAAAACCTTAGTTCCTTTTAATTTATTAAGATCTAAAACTTGACAAAGTAATTGTTCCCTAATTAAGGTTGATGTAGTTGATGGTAGAATCGTTTGGACTGTAGGATGTTTCATCACAAGGGCAATCTTAAGATTCCAGAGAAAATTATTATTAAAATATAACTTATTATTCTTTTACCATCTGTGAGTGATGAGCTTATAATGAAAGTTCTTTATAACGTGCTTACTCTTGGATTCGAGTCCAGGACCTCTCGTTCTATATCTCATTTGATAAATGTGATAAATCCAATCAATACTAGAATTTTCAAGAATAAAAGCTCAGTCCAACCTAACAATATTTAATGCAACAATATCAGCAAAACGCTTATTGAGGTCGGCTTCTAATGTATGATCAATTCGGAATACACAGTCGGAATATAGTGAACAATGAAAAAAATGCGAGAAAAATAAATCTCTCAACATTTTCAAATCCGATTTGACTATTGTTACACATTTTGAATTTTCTACAATCAAAACTGCTTTTGTTTTCATTTTGATTCTTGCTTATTCTTGTATAAAAATTAACTCTGATCTGTTTTTTTAATCAGAAATTTTCGAAAACTATTGTAGGTGTATCTATGTACCTCGTTTGTTTCTCTTGCAGATTAGCTTGGTGCAGCTGTACCCAGAGCCATCTGCTGCGCATGTGCAGGTGTTGCAATCTCGCTCAACTTGACTGTTGGCGATACATTGGTTGCGTGGCGTATCTGTTACATAAAAACACATTTCGTTAAATTCAGGTTTCGAACTGCAATGCGAATAATTCAATTTCCTCATTCAGTACAACCACTTCTATGAATACTACTAGAGTTAATGATTCATTGCCCCAATTTCATCACTTATTTTGCCTTTTGGCAAAAATTTCCCAATTAAATTCCATTCGATTCCAAATTTATAATAAGCTGAAATTTGATGTTCATTCATCGTCAGGATAAACAGTCAACATGAAAAAATGATTCTCTTCTGAACGTCATATTGAATTTGTTGATCAGTTTATTTAGCATTACTAGGTTTCTTTATAAATCGTAGGTTTAACGCTAACCCTCACATCAATAGCCTAGTAATTATCAATCTTGTAGTAGCTGAATTACTACTAAAATATTTGATTAGCTCTGACGACATTGTTATATAAAGTGACTGACCTTAGAAAATAAGCTAATCCTCTAAAAACTAAATTGATCATCATACTATACATGCTATAATTGTTCAGTTTTAGAACATATCACAACTTTGTGCCGATATGAATCTCTTTAACGTATTTTAGTGTGTTTAAAAATGAATTGATGAACATCTTTTATACCAAATTGATCATCATACTTCATGCTATAATTGTTTAGTTTTCGAACATATCACAAGTTTGTGTAAATATAAATCTCTATAACGTATTTTACTTAGTTTAAAATGAATTGATGAGAATCTTTTGATGGAAAAAAGGTGTATTTTCTAGAATTAATCAACGGTTTTGTTATATGTTTTCATTAAGGAAGATACAAACTGTACTAAAAATCAACTGTACTTAAAACCAACCGACCTAAACTTCTACTTCTTGGTCAACCTTCACGGAAGTTAAAGTGGAAGGTTTGACTCCTCCCTTTTAAATTTCATTCCAGACTAACTTTACCAACCTAACCTCAACCATCACTATAGAACCTATAGAACATTTGATGGATGGTGACTATTTGTGATGGGAGGAAGCAAATCCCTTAATTATTCTTCTGCACAGGTTGCTCAAGAAACAGAAGTGCATGTCAGTTGGTTTTAGTACAGTTTATCAATCCATTTTTCTTTATACTACTAGATATTGTTGGCACATTTGCGGTGCCTATAAAGAATTGGATATAAAGAATTGGACAGTGTTACTGAAATGTTGAAAGAGCTCAAGTGAGCATCACTGGAGGGAAGAAGAAAAGTTACAAGGTTGTGTAATATGAACAGGGTAGTTAAAGGAAACGATGGCTGGAAGGAATTGAACTGTACACTTATTAAAGCGAGTTAAATTGGAAGAGGAGACCATATATTTGAGATTGAGAGTTCAGAAGGACGAATAAATGTTGGACATTACTCTTTCATCAACCGTACAATCAGAGAGTGGAACAAACTGAAGAAAACAGTATTTGAAGGCGGAGAGAGTGTCAAATAAATTGTTCAGAAAGAGAATCCAGGAAGAAGAGAGTTATTGAAATAGTGCTGTTTATCGTTTTATGTTATAACTTATTCATAATATCTTCAGTGTTTTCATTTTTGTAGACGTGTTTTTATATGAATTTAAGTAGTTAGTTAGGGCCATCACCACTGCATCATACTGTATGCATTTGTAATGAATATTAAATAAGATAAATGAATAATATTCACCTCTCTTCTTCCTGTCATCGCCAGTTGGACAGACACGTTTGGTACAACGGTATCCTGTGCCCTTGACTCCACAGGTGCACGTATTACAATCCTGTTCCACTTTAGATCCTGGAGTACACGGCTTGAAGGCTAGGTTCTCAGTTTCTGAAACAAAAATCTCTAATTCATCCCTGATATTTATCTTATTGACCATCCGGGTTGGAGTACAAGCCTTGTAGGTACGATCCTCAATATCTGGAATAAATGATCAGAGATTTAATCTCAAAACAAACTTGATGACATTGCTACAGAGCTACGTTAACGGTAATTTATTTTCGTCAGAATGATGCCAAATTTATTTGATTTCCTTTTCGAACCTTGTTATTGTTGTCTTGTTATCCTGTCCATATATTCAGCGGGATTACCAAACAGTTTTGCACAATCTCTCATCAAGTCGTCAAGTCAAGTCCTTCTCATCAATCAACCACTCCAAATTCAAACTCATCACGTTTCTTGACTCCTATAATTAATTCATTAAAGACGCGTACCTCTCCTGCCGAAAACCAACCAATCCCCCCCTCCCCTCCCCTTCCCCCTCTCTACCTCCCCCCTCCCCGTCCCACGTGCCGGTTCCCAAAGTACGAGGTGCACGTTGTGCTCGTTACCTCGTTTTGGTCGCGACTCGCAAATGTTCCTAGTGCAGCTGTACCCAGAACCATCAGGTGCGCATGTGCAAATGTTACAGTCTCGAGTTATCTTACTGTTGGCGAAACATTTCTCTGTGGCGGTATCTGGTGGACATTTCAATATTAAATTATCTCTTATATCTTCAAGAATATTGACAAATTACCCAAAGGTGAGAAGACCGCTTCGAAGTATTGGAACAAATGTGTATTTCTTTACCTCGTTTGTTCCTGGCGCAGATCAGCTTGGTGCAGCTGTACCCAGAGCCGTCTGCTGCGCATGTGCAGGTGTTGCAATCTCGCTCAACTTGACTGTTGGCGATACATTGGTCACGTGGCGTGTCTGTTACGCACAAAAACACATGTCACTATAATTATTCGTCTGGAAATGGTTTTCGAAAATATATTGACCTTGAATTATTTAATTTTTAATTCTCAAGCATTTTCATCATTGCTATTCAATTTCTTTTCATTCAACACCATAATTTGACAACTCATTTTTACTTTCAGCAATAAAAGTTTCGAATTTATAGTTATTTGAACAATCATGGTCATGTATCGTCAAGATAAACAACCATATTTTATGAATGATTCCATTCTGAACGTCATACTGAATTTGTTGATCAGACTAGATGCTAATTCCAATTGATTTGATTAATCTTGGGCTTAACCTCCCAAGATTAACAATCTAGTAATTATCTATCTTGTTGTAGTGCATTTTATACTGACATTTTTGATCAGATTGGACTATTGTCAAATGAAGATTTTCATATTCACATTAATTAGAATATCATATGAAATCACTAATCTTGTGTACTTATCTAATCCTCTCAATTCCAAATACATCATCATGCTACATGTTATACTTGTCATCATTTCGAGCATATCGCATATTTCTGTCAAAATTAAACTCACGGACATCTATTCATGGAGATAGAGTGTGTTTTTTGTAATAATTAACGTCTTTGTTGTATGTTTCCATTATCGTACTGCCACATTATGACTTTTTTACCTTACCACTTGTCCACTTTGTCCACTTGTACTTCGCCCCTTATCTTCCAAGCATATGAAGTGTGCATGGGAATAACGGTTGCAAGTCATATTTTGTAAAACAAAATAGATAGATACGCCATCTAACAGTGTTTTTCGCAAGGGTCCTGAATATGTTTCGAGATTTCAGATAACAATGATGCAAGTCCACGAAAAAGTGAGTTAAAATATCGACCTATATTGAAAAATACATGGTTTTGTACTTGAAATTACATCTATCTCAGAATTCACAATGTGCGTTATTTCCATGTACCCTTCATATATTTAGACTATGATTAAATAATATTAACCTCTCTTCTTCCTGTCATCACCAGTTGGACAGACACGTTTGGTACAACGGTATCCTGTGCCCTTGACTCCACAGGTGCATGTATTACAATCCTGTTCCACTTTAGATCCTGGAGTACACGGCTTGAAAGCCAGGTTCTCAGTTTCTGGAACAAAAATCTCTAATTTATCCCTGATCTTTATCTTATTGACGCTCCGGTTTGGAGTACAAGCCTTGTAGGTACGATCCTCAATATCTGGAATAAATGATCAGAGATTTAAACTCAAAACAAACTTGATGAAATTTCTTCAGAGCTATGTTAACGGCAATTTATTTTTGTGAGAATTGTGCCAAAGTTATTTTATTTGATCTTCTTTTCGAACCTTGTTATCCTGTCCGAATATTCAGCGGGGTTACCAAACGGTTTTACACATTCTATCAAGTCATTGAGTCAAGTCCTTCTCATAAATCAACCACTTTAAACTCAAACTTGACACGTTTCTTGACTCCTATAATTAATTAATTGAAGACGCGTACCTCTCCTGCCAAAAACCAACCGATCATCAATCCCTAATAACTATAACCAGACTCTGTCATATCCGTACAAGGTGGATAAATGATATGAGATATAATAATTATTAATTATAGGTCATATTATTTGGCTTCAGTTTGATATTCTCTAGCTCCCTTCTGCTTCTGAAATTGTATGTAAAATCTATTATATATTTTTGTGTATATAATGTATATGGGCCTAATTGTATCCATGGAGTTTCCCAGTTCTGTCTGTCACAAACCGGTTCCGAAGAGCGCTGGGCGAGAAGGGCGTAGGTATTCGGAGGGTGGGTGGTAGTGGGAAGGGAGGGTGTAGATGAAAGGGTGGTGGGGGAGGGGGAAGCGGTAGGATCGGAGGAAAGGAGCGGGATGAAAGTGTCTTGACGAGACGGCAGGCCGAGGTCCTTGCCAGGTCACGCGATTTACGTAATTTGAGGTTCTGCGGTAGGTGGGAATTGCGTCTTTGTATATCACCAAGAGAACTGAAAGTTGATACGGCACGGCGATCGGCTATGTGTCAAAGTGATGCGGCTTACGGGAGCGGTTACGTTGCCCGCGTTTGAAACACGGGAGGTGAAGCTAGTTATATATATATATCACAATAAATCATATAATATAAATATAAATCATACCAATCATATATCAAGAGTGAATTGCGAGAGTGTCAAGACACATACAGTGGGGAATGGGTCAGAAACATTACATTGATGGAGGGTCATTTCCCCCTACCCCTTCCCCCCCCTTTTCCTTCCCACGTGCCGGTTCCCAAAGTATGAGGTGCGCGTTGTGCTCGTTACCTCGTTTTGGTCGCGTCTCGCAAATGTTCCTAGTGCAGCTGTACCCAGAACCATCAGGTGCGCATGTGCAAATGTTACAGTCTCGAGTTATCTTACTGTTGGCGAAACATTTTTCTGTGGCGGTATCTGGTGGACATTTCAAAATTAAATTATCCCTTATATCTTCAAGAATATTGACAAATTACCCAAAGGTGAGAAGACCGCTCCGAAGTATTGGAACAAATGTGTATTTCTTTACCTCGTTTGTTCCTCTTGCAGATTAGCTTGGTGCAGCTGTACCCAGAGCCATCTGCTGCGCATGTGCAGGTGTTGCAATCTCGCTCAACTTGACTGTTGGCGATACATTGGTTACGTGGCGTATCTGTTACACACAAAAACACATGTCGCTTTAATTATTCGTCTAGAAATGGTTTTCAGAAATATATTGACCTTGAATTAATTCATATTTCATTTCTCAAGCATTCTCTTCAAGAAGAGGAAAGAATAGGATGCATTCTCTTCATCCACCACCATAATGTGACAACTCATTTTCACTTTCAGCAATAAAAGTTTCAAATTTATAGTTATTTGAACATTCATGGTCATTTATCGTCAAGATAAACAGGCATATTTTACAAATGATTTCATTCTGAACGTCATAATGAATTTGTTGATCAGACCAGATGCCAATTCCGATTGATTTGATTAATCTTGGGCTTGACTCCGTCCTCAGATTAACATCTAGTAATTATCTTTCTTGTTGTAGTGAATTTCATACCTGGTACTGAGATTGGATCATTGTTATATGAAGATTTTTATATTCACATTAATTAGAATGTCATATGAAATCACTTATCTTGTGTACTAACCTGATCCTCCCAATTCCAAATAGATTATCATGCTAGATGTTATACTTGTCTTTATTTCGAGCATATCGCATATTTCTGTCAAAATTAAACTCACGGAAATCTATTCATGCAGAGAGAGTGTATTTTTGGTAATAATTAACGTCTTCGTTATATGTTTCCATTCTTGCAATGCCACTTTGTGACTTTTTTACCTTACCACTTGTCCACTTTGTCCACTTGTACTTCGCCACTTATCTACCAAGCATATAAAGAATTACATGAGAATAACGATAAAAGTCATATTTTATAAAAAAAAAAAGATACGCCTTCCAACAATGTTTTTTCGCAAGGTTTCTGAATATGCAGCGAGATTTTAGTTAACAATGATGCAAGTCCACGAAAAATTGAGTTGAAATATCGACCTCTATAGAAAAACCCATGGTTTGTACCTGAAATTGCATTTATCTCAGAATTCACCATGTGCGTTATTCCCATGTACCCTTCATATATTGAGACTATTGTTAGATAATATTCACCTCTCTTCTTCCTGTCATCGCCAGTTGGACAGACACGCTTGGTACAACGGTATCCTGTGCCCTTGACTCCACAGGTGCATGTATTACAATCCTGTTCCACTTTAGATCCTGGAGTACACGGCTTGAAGGCCAGGTTCTCAGTTTCTGGAACACAAATATAACATATTTATTCCTGATATTCTTCTTCTTTTTTATATTGGGTTCAACGACGCACTGTTATGATAGCACTGATATCTAATGGCGTCGGATGGATGATTAATGAGATGATAGGATGATGAGAGGAAGGTTCCTGGGTAATGGGAAGAAGCGGTCATGGCCGACTCATTGTAGAAACCATCCCGGCATTAGCCTAGACTACAGAGGGAAACAATGAAAAACCCCTGTAAAGATGGTCGGCGGCGGGGATCGAACTGGGTTCGGAATTCCCCTCGCCTCCCGGATCACATGAAGCGAGCGCGCTAACCACTGCGCTGCATGTGCCGGTATTCTTCTTCTTGAGAGTCTATGGGAGTCGATTCAGAGGAATATCTAAGTTTTGGTGATACCTATTGAACGGAAAGAGATATCGGAATTCTTATACGGGAAAATACAAATATTTTCAATACTTCCAAGCTGGAATATGTTATCACTATTCCATTCAAATCGCATAATTTTCAAGTGTATACAATATACAACCAAAAAAACATTTTGGGGCCGTATAGATTCCACAATTATGCGATATGATGAGTTATATAATTCAACCTTATACTGTCTTGGAGGTGTTAAACATATCTGTATTTCCTCTCTTCTATAATTTCTTATGAGGATTTTACGAACTTTTCAAATTTTTCCCTGAAAAACCGTTCAACCGATTTTTCTAAAATACAATCCCAACCTATTCTGGTGTGACACCAATACGCAGAAAAAAGTTTCGAGTTGATTGATATTTTTCCTGACCTGTATGCCACGTACAAAATTACACACAGAAAAAAAAAACATAAAAACCATGCCCCAAATTTTTCGGTATATGGAATGAAAATCTTCGCTACGCTCATCTAATTACCTCTCTTCTTCCTCTCCTCAGTTGCTGGACAGACAAGTTTAGTACAAAGGTATCCGTCACCCTTGAAGCTACAGGTACACGTGTTGCAGTCCTGTTCTACTTTGGTTCCTGGAGTACATGGCTTGAAGGACAGGTCCTCGATTTCTGGAACAAAAACAACAAATCTTCTATCATATCGAATAAAAAGAGCTTCCGATAGATCTCTGTTAGCGTAGAAGTTGTTGATAAGCTTCAATATTGCAGTTATTGTTCTACAATTATATAAATCCCAAAGCTAAACAAAACCATCACAATAGGTTTTATATATTGTTTTTATTTATTTCATGGTTTGTCAACCTAAGAAAATATGTATAAACCAACCAACAGGTCAAGAGATAAAAAATCTAAAAAAAATACATAATTGATACATGTTATAATGTTGTGGCAAGAGACATATCAAATATTTCTGTTCGTCAAAATCTAAATTCAGAACACATTCAGTGTAGTAAATCTAACAAAAAGACTGACGGATTTATAAATATTAAAGTGTACCGGTATGTATTTATTAACGAAATCATAATTGTGTTCTATATTATAGTGTGATGTCGTGTTATTTTGTAAAGAATCTCCTGATCATAATTACCTCTCTTCTTCCTCTCCTCAGTTGCTGGGCAGACAAGTTTAGTACAAAGGTATCCGTCACCCTTGAAGCTACAGGTGCACGTATTGCAGTCCTGTTCTACTTTGGTTCCTGGAGTACATGGCTTGAAGGACAGGTCCTCGATTTCTGGAACAAAAATGACAAATCTTCAATCATATCGAATAAAAAGAAATTCCGACAGATCTCTGTTAGTGTAGAAGTTGTTGATAAGCTTCAATATCGCAGTTATTGTTCAACAATTATATCAATCCCAAAGCTAAACAAAACCATTACAAGTCAATTTTTTTTTTATTATTCATTTTATGGTTTGTCAACCTAAGAAAATATGCCTAAACCAACCAACAGGTCAAGAGATGAAAAAAATCAGAAAAAAAATACATAATTAATACAACGTGTTATAATTGTTGTGGCAAGAGACATATCACATATTTCTGTTTGTCAAAAATCTAAATTCAAAACACATTCAGTGTAGTGAATCTAACAAATAGACTGACGGATTTATAAATATGAAAATATAAGTATTTATTAACAAAATCACCACTGTGTTCTATATTATAGTGGTGTAGTGTTGTTTTGTGAATGAGCCTCCAGATTATAATTACCTCTTTTCTTCCTGTCGACAGTTGCTGGACAGGTAAGTTTAGTACAAAGATATCCGTCACCCTTGAAGCTACAGGTACACGTATTGCAGTCCTGTTCTACTTTGGTTCCTGGAGTACATGGCTTGAAGGACAGGTCCTCGATTTCTGGAACAAAAACAACAAATCATTAATAATATCGAATAAAAAGAGCTTCCGATAGATCTCTGTTAGCGTAGAAGTTTTTGATAAGCTTCAATATTGCAGTTATTGTTCTACAATTATATCAATTCCAAAGCTAAACAAAACCATTACAAGTCCATTTTTTTTTTTTAATCATCTCATGGTTTGTCAACCTAAGAAAATATGCATAAACCAACCAAGAGGTCAAGAGATAAATTATCAGAAAAAAATCAGATAATTAGTACAACGTGTTACAATTGTTTCGGCAAGAGAAATATTACATATTTCTGTTCGTCAAAAATCTAAATCCGGAAGACGTCCAGTTTAGCATATCTAACAAATAGACTGACGAATTCATAGATATGAAAATATAAGTATTTATTAACAAAATCATCAATGTGTTCTATATTCTAGTGGTGTGGTGTTATTTTGTGAATGAGCCTCCAGATTATAATTACCTCTTTTCTTCCTGTCGTCAGTTGCTGGGCAGACAAGTTTAGTACAGAGGTATCCGTCACCCTTGAAGCTACAGGTGCACGTATTGCAGTCCTGTTCTACTTTGGTTCCTGGAGTACATGGCTTGAAGGACAGGTCCTCGATTTCTGGAGCAGAAAAACAAATTATGACCAACATTCGAAGGAACTTTCCAAAGAGCCATGCTAAACGCGAAATCCTTTTATCAATTTGAATACAGAAACTATTAGCTCACCAATTAAATCATACCGTCAACCTGTCAACTATTTTTACGTTGACAGTTAAGGGGGTTCATGCACGGTGCTCATAAAAATAGAGAAATTCACCTCCACTAAATTTTCCCCATGTCCAAAAATTAGTGTGATTGGAAAAAATGTTCACACCACCACGACAATTTCATGCACTTCAATTAATATGATATTCTATTCCAGTGATTTCAATCAGTTTTAGGATAATACGTCAATGAATAAGGAGTATGTGATGAAATTCATTGACGTATTATCTCAAAACTGCTCGAATTCACAAAAATAAAATGTCGCATCAATGGAAGAGCATACAATTATCTTGGGGATGTGAACTTATCATTAAATTACACTGGTTAGAAAATGGGAAAAACTAGTGGAGATGAATTTCTCGATTTGCGTAAGCACCGTGCACACACTCCCTTAACCCGAACTACGTCAGCTCCGTCAACGGATCTAGGACAATCATTTAAATCTGAGAGACTGTTATTTCCATGTCCCACGTTTATGTTTATTTGTATTGTGATCAGACATTCAGGATTCTATCCAGAAGTATTAGGCACGAGTTGCGTGGGTTGTACATCGTTTTTGTCAATTTTCCAAAAGCTTTCAAATTCATACAGAACATGAAAACAACCATCATACACATTTTCAATAATTTGTACAACAATCGGATGAGACATAACGAAGAAAACGCAATAAAAGTATACATTTCATCAAATATCAGGATCAAAACATGTAATGCCAAGTGTATATGCAACAAGTTGCAGGTAAGGTTTTTTTCAGCGTTTGAAGTAGTCCAAGGTCTGTAGATGTAGATTGAGCTGACAGAGTATTTTTCAATCCCAGATTTCCATACTTCTACGCTCATCTCACAACGCACATTCTGCGTTTTATCGGCTTGCAAATGTTGCATCTGGTGCACCTATGACTTCTATTGGTCCACCTTCCTACGTCCCTGAGTCCTTGGGCACTTACTACTGAATAAATTTGTCTGGAGAAAAAGTATTGAATAATCACCTCTCTTCTTTCTCTCCTCAGTTGCTGGACAGACAAGTTTAGTACAAAGGTATCCGTCACCCTTGAAGCTACAGGTACACGTATTGCAGTCCTGTTCTACTTTGGTTCCTGAGTACATGGCTTGAAGGACAGGTCCTCAATTTCTGGAACAAAACAACAAATCTTCAATCGTAACTTGATAACATATCATAACATAATTTCTTACAACCAGGGCTCTTCAGAAAAACATTTCGGTACAGAGGAAGAGAGGAAAAATGTCCAAGAGTACAATTACAGTATAGCAAGGGTGGGGGAGAGAGTTACCAATAGTCCTCGCGAGGAATTTTGTGAAGATTTCACACCGGCACATGCAGCGCAGTGGTTAACGCGCTCGCTTCATGTGATCCGGGAGACGAGGGAAATTTCTAACCCAGTTCGATCCCCGCCGCCGACCATCTTTACAGAGGTGTTTCATGGTTTCCCTCTGTAGTCTAGGCTAATGCCGGGATGGTTTCTACAATAAGTCGGCCATGACCGCTTCCTTCCCACTATCCTTCCCATTATCCAAGAACCTTCATCTCATCATCCCATCATCTCATTAATCATTCATCCGACGCCATTAGATCTCAGTTATCATAACAGTGCGTCGTTAAAACCTAATATATATATATATATATATATATATATATATATATATATATATATATATATATATATATATATATATATATATATATATATATATATATAATCATCATTGGGATGGGAGGTCTTTTACTGGTTGGGTGATTTCTTTCTCTCAATGCGCCCATAATAATTGTTGGATACAAAGGGAATTGAGATAGTGAAAATTGCAGAGCAGTTATTTCCATTCTAGTATGGAGAATTTTGTCGCAAAACTGACAATTTCGAATTACACCTTTTGAATTGACCGAGTCGGGAACAAGTGCTAACTCTTGGCTCACCTACCCAAGTCCTTGAGTGGAGCACTTACTATACTGAATAAGTTTGTCTGGATAAAAAGTATTAAATAACTAGCTGACTCGGCAAACGTTGTTCTACCATCGAAGTGATTTGTAGTGAATGTTGGTTGTTGATGTGAAAATAAGGTGCTGGAAGGTGGATTACGCGCTATCTAGCGTGTACCCCCACAAATGTGTTGCCGAGTGCGGCGGACCATGTGTACACCGGCAATGTCAGTGAACAACGCTATCACTGGTGTCGTCCTTGAAGTGCCAATATTTTGGATATTGCTCATAGGAGAAAGCTTGGCGGAAGATCTCGTATACTTTAGGACCTTTTACCAGCCCTATCGAATGTGTGCGAGGAATTTCACGACACTCTGTAGAGCCGTTTCGGAGGAGTTCATCCTCTAACATGTGACACGAGCTTTCTATATATAAGATTACCTCTTTCTTTCTCTCCTCAGTTGCTGGACAGGTAAGTTTAGTACAAAGGTATCCGTCACCCTTGAAGCTACAGGTACACGTATTGCAGTCCTGTTCTACTTTGGTCCCTGGAGTACACGGCTTGAAGGACAGGTCCTCGATTTCTGGAACAAAAAAACAAGTGCCTCCTTTAAACAAAATGCTCATTCACATTCCAAACGACATTAACATTAATAATGTAACGCCGAAAGTATGACGAGAAATGAAAGAACATGAAATCTAAACCATGAAGATCAAAATTAGTAGAGTGCGCATGTATGAAGCCAACATGCTTGTAGGCGTGGGGTCTGCGGGGGTGGGAGTAAGTCACGTGATGCGGTGACACCATGCAGTCTGACTGGGAATATTTCGTTACACGTTTTCACCATGGCGGATCTCCGAGTCAGACCAAAGAAATGACTTATTCATTGATTATTACTATGAAACGCCATATGCGTTGTTAGACGAGTGGATAGTAATAGTATGGGTAAAAATGGTGAAAACTGTTTCGAGTGGTACCAACTTGGCACATTTTATGTTTTTTCTTCAAAATGGCTGACCCGATCAAGCTGAATATTTCCAGAAATATGTATCGAAATGTAATTCAACTTCATGCAAATTTTTTTTCAGCGGCAAGTACAGGTAGTTCGGTTTGAAGTTCGGTTTTAAATCGGCAATTTTTTTTATAATTTGTATCTGTTGAACTAAATTGTTATTGGAATATGCATTTATGAAATACTCGTGATTGAGAAAATATCGGATCTACATAACTATCCATAATCAGAAACCATAATTCTCAATCTCCATTTATAAACATTGAAATTGGCTCGAATGTTTTGATATTATATGAGTTACAATAACATATCAGTATCATTTGAGAACATAACAAGCTTGAAAGTAGATTTTGATGAATAATGTCGATATTCATGACCCTAATTTTAGAGAAAATTGGAAATCATCATAACAATTTCTGATTTTTTGTCCTCCAGAGACCATGAGTAGCCTCCCCCCTCCCCCCTCTTGTAACACCTTGTCACAAATCTTGACAACCCCCTTCCCCTCCCCCTCTCCCCTCTCTCCAAGATGTGACCTAATGGACATCCCCTTACTGCTAATTTATCCAGACAGCAGGGGGATAAATTATACCTCTAGTCTTCCTGGATTCGGATCCCTAATTTCCCTAATTTTAGAGAAAATTAGAAATCATCAACTAATTTCAGATTTTTTTGGTCCTCCAGAGACCATGAGTAGCCCCCCCCCCCTCCCCCTCCCCCTTGTAACACCTTCTCACAATTCTTGCCAACACCCCTCCCCCTCCCCCTCCCCTCTCCCCCCCCTCAACAAGATGTGACCTAATGGACGTCCCCTTGCTGCAAATTTATCCAGACAGCATGGAGATAAATTATACCTCTTGTCTTCCTGGATTCGGATCCTGGACAGACGGCTTTTTGGTGCAGAGGTATCCGTCCCCTTCTGGTTCGCAGATACATAGATAACATCCCTGTTCCAGCCGAGTCCCTGGAGGGCATTGCTTGAAGGACAAGTTCGGGACTTCTGGTACACAAAATATCACATTAATATTCCAGAGATGCATCTTGATAAGTTCATAAGTCTGGGGGAGGAAGTACGAACTGTACTAAATACCAATTATCCGAAAAATCAACTGGACTAAAACCAACTGGACTAGAAACCAACTGGACTAGAAACCAACTGGACTAGAAACCAATTGGACTAGAAACCAACTGGACCAGAAACCAACTGGACTAGAAACCAACTGGACTAAATTTCTATTTCTTGAGCAACCTGTACAGAAGCTGAAGTGGGAGGTTTACCTCCTCCCCTCAGGGAATTTCATTCGACACTAACTTTACCCACCTAACCTAAACCATCACTAGAGCCTATGGATCATTGAATGTTATTCTTTTTTATATTGGGTTTAACGACGCACTGTTATGATAGCGGAGATCTAATGGCGTCGGAATCATTAAGTAAGATTAAGGGTAAAATTAAGGAGCTTGGCTCCTCCCCTTCACAAATTGTACCAACTATCATTTAATGGTTGGTAACAATTTGTAAAGGGGAGGAGCCAAAATACCTCAATTTTACTTCTGTACATTGCTCAAGAAAAAGAAGTTTAGTCAGTTGGTTTTTAGTCCAGTTGGTTTTTAGTACAGTTCACCAATCCACATCCGGAGTAACAGCCTCAATATTGAAATTCAGTAGCTCAGTCGATTTCAGAACTATACCTCATGCCTGGGTTCGAATCCCGAAAAATGCATGATACATAACAATAATACAACAATGATATGAACAATGATACCAAATCATTGTTTCCCAATCAAGGCTATGGATGGCGGAGAGATCGTTTGAACGAGGCACCACGAAGACGATCTTACCAACAAATTTTTATATTTTTGAATTAATGACCAATCAACTTTGACACCAGGACTGCGCTGTCTATGACTATAATTTTTAGTCGCAGATAAAATATTTCAGTTGCCGAAAGTCCGGAATACATAATAAGTATGAACCGTTTTTGTTATCATCCGGACATTACCAGCATTGGTATTGAGAGTAAACAAAATATACTGATGTTGATATCTCCCACTTTGAACTAAGTCTCTTAGGCAATGTTCACTCCTCTCCATTAACAGCAGATGTAAAGTTCTTCATTATATAATTAAAACAAAATGACTGATAGACAAAATCAGTATAATTAGACCAGTTACTACTATTCAAAGGTCGTGGCCAATTAGTACTTTATCCAAGCATTTGCTTCAAGGACTGTGGGAAACTACGAGAAGATTGGATATAGGATAAGGTTGGTCAGGTTGGATATATATATATATATATATATATAGGCCGCCCCGGTGGCTAAGTCAATTATCGCTAGAGGTAGAAACTGAAGTCACCGTTGGGCGTGGGTTCGAGTCCCGCATAAGGCATGGGTTTTTGTAAAAGTCCTTTCACCTATCATCACTTCATCGTTTCATTACCATCCGCTCATTCGTACCCCCGTATAACCCAGCTGTTGGTGGGGTCGTTAAGCAACATTAAAAAAAATATATATATATATATATATATATATATATATATATATATATATATATATATAGAGAGAGAGAGAGAGAGAGAGAGAGAGAGAGAGATTTGTATATATATATATATATATATATATATATATTATATATATATATATATATATATATACCCCAGATATGGCTACCCCAGATTTGTTGGATTACACCCAATAATTATAGCACCGGTAATAATAATCGATTCGACGGTTAATTAATTCAATTAGTCAATTGATCGATTATTGTGAGCAACAATTAATACAGTATCGGCATATATTACAAATCCTTTTCCGATATTTTTTTCCCACAGCCTCCTGGAATTGACTTCATTCCATGTAACAGTGTTCTATTTAAAATTCTCATCTTGACCTCATACTAATAGGTCTTTGTTGCACTCGGCCGACTGATGTGTTGAATATGACGATATTTGTGTGATAATTCTTGACCTTTGACATTTCATAGTATAAATAATAATAGATAAATCTAACATCTGTTCATTCTAAAAAATCGTGAATAATAAGTCATTATTGATTCAAAATACTACTGGCAAAGTTTCGTGAAATATAATTGATATAGAACATATTTTGGAGTTACTATTAGTAGGCCTAACTTCAGTAACTTTTCAATTTACTATGTTCCCAGTCTTTTGAATGAGTTGATATATATATATATATATATATATATATATATATATATATATATATATCTTATATATATATATATATATATATATATATATATATATATATATATATATATATATATATAAACATATTAATGTTATTCAATGAAATTCCGGTTGATCAAATAAAAAGGTTTTATTCATTTCAGAAATGAATAAATAAAAATACCTAACGTTTCGATATGTTCTCACATACCCTGGTCACAGCACCAAATGAACTCTTAAGAAGTATCGAAAAAGCTACGTCATAACTTATGCTCTCTGGAGAACAAGGAATAAAATTATCTCTGAAAATGAGATCCGGATTTCTAGTTCTCTCTAAAACATAATTCATATCATCATTTTTCATTAAAATCTAGTTTTAGTTTTGTGATGTCCTTTAAGGGTTGCATGCACGGTGCTTATGAAAATAGAGAAATTCACATTCACTAATTTTTTTCCATGTCCAAAAACCTGTGTAATTGAATGAAAATTTCACATTTCCAAGATAATTTCATGATCTTTAATTGATATGACATTCTATTTCAGTGAATTCAATCAGTTTCAAGATAATACGTCAATGAATAGAAAGAATGTGATGGAATTCATTGACGTATTATCTTGAAACTGATTGAATTCACAAAATAAAATGTCATATTAATTAAAGAGCATAAAATTATCTTAGAGATGTGAACTTTTCATTAAATTACACTGATTTTTGAAAATGGAAAAAAATGGTAAAGATACATTTCTCGATTTGTGTAAGCACCGTGCACGCACCCCCTTGCAGAAGTAACCAAGGGTGGTTTAGTATGGGCCAAGTAAAACTGGGCCTAAATCAAATTGATCAAATATTATTTAATGATTTGTCTTTTTTATATATTTCTTATATAATCTCTGCTCTCGAATGTTGCGATATCCCACTTATAACTCGGACGAAGCTATTTTTCGCCTTGAAAGAGGTCATTACGTCATAGGTCAGGTCCAACAGAACTAGGCCATTACGTTTATAATAAGCCCATTAGCCTGTTTAGATACAATTATTCGTGATAAGATGATGATTATTTAAAAAATAACTAAACATATGAACTTTAAAGTTTCATTTTACGATATAATATTAATGAGTGGTCAACAATGTCCCAAAATTGTATTTTAAAATGTTCCTAAAATGCAATTTCAAATTGTTTGTGATTTACTACCCTTAACTTCTCTACGAAACTTCATCAGGTCTACGCTGTCTGTGACCACACTTCTTCGCCGCAGATAAAAGTCTTCAGTTGCCGAAAGTCCGGAATACATTATGAGTATAAACCGTTTTTGAGATATATCCGGACATTACCAGCATTGGTATAGGAATAATCCAAACACACGAATGTTGATATCTTTCACTTTAAACCAAAAGTCTCTTAGGCAATGATCACTTCTTCCAAACACAGCAGATGCAAAGTTCATCCCTATACAAAGGATAAAAAAATATATATATAAGAAGTGATAGGTTAATTTAACTAGGAAAACGCCATATATGCGTTGTTAGACGAGCGAATAGTAATGGTATGGGTGAAAATGGGTAAAAACTGCTTCGAGTGGTACCAATTTAGCACATTTTATGTTTTTTCTTCAAAATAGTCGCCCCGATCAAGCTGAAAATTTCCAGAAATGTGTATCAAAATGTAATTCAACTTCACGCAAAATTTCATTTTTTTGGAAAATAAAAATATTCTTTTTTTTCCGCTTTGTTATTATAATGAATATTTTTGAAATTTCTAAAATTCATAAAAATGAAAGTTACCCCCCGATAATGTCACAAAACTAAACAGATCTAAGTTAGATGAGGAACCATAATGAAAAAAAGTTTGAAGTTGATAGCTGTAGCCGTTTGACCTGTGGATAACCGACAAAAAAACATGAAGAAAAAAACATAAAAACGAACACCAATTTTTTTCAGTATGCCAAATTGAATCCTTGCTAAAGCTCTTTTAAAAAAATTATAAAATAATACTTCCTCTGCTAAGTCAATTCCTCCCACGCTCAACAGTTGGCTCACTGTAGGCGTTTTCCTGGTTTAATTCGCCGCTCAAACTTGCCAATGTTATTATGGTCGTCACCACACATGACTAATAAAACTCTTCATCAAGCGTCAGGAAGTGAATTCAAACTCTAAATCATAGCGACTAATAGCTCCTTCTATACTACTGAGACGGGTGGACCAGTGGCTAGCACGTGAACACTCATTTATGAGACCGGGGTTCGATTCCTGCCATGCTCGGCCGACATCACAGGGGCTCAATACATGTATAGATTTCAGTTAAGGGAGTCCATATCGGCAACCCGATTATGGGCAGAGATCTAAATAAAGATTATACACACTACATTTTAAGGAAAATAGGAAGACTGTAGTATAACAGGGAGATCAGGATCTCAAATATTGATAATCAAAGTTGAACTTGAAGATGTGCTCTTGTAATTTTTTTCTACTATCATTCGTTAACTGGGAATTTAACAATGAAAACCATCAAATTAGACACATTTTGATTCAATTGTTGCTCTATCATGAAATTATTTCCCGAAATTCGACTTGACACATCTAATTGTGAGGGTATTATTCATTGATTGCAATTTACCGCAAGTCCGTGGTGTTTCTATAACTAGGAAAACGCCATATATGCGTTGTTAGACGAGCGGATAGTAATAGTATGGGTAAAAATGTGTAAAAACTGCTTCGAGTGGTACCAATTTAGCACATTTTATGTTTTTTCTTCAAAATGGCTGACCCGATCAAGCTGAATTTTTTTAGAAATGTGTATCAAAATGTAAAAATTTTTTTTTTTCCACGATGTTATTCTAATGGGTATTTTGAAATTTCTAAAATTCATAAAAAAAAGTTACCCCCCGATAATGCCACAAAACTATACAGATCTAAGTTAGATGAGGAACCATATTGCAAAAAAGTTTGAATTTGATAGCTGTAGCCGTTTGACCTGTGGAGAACCGACAAAAAAACATGAAAAAAAACATAAAAACATAAAAACGAATACCAATTTTTTTCAGTATGACAAATTGAATCCTCGCTAAAGCTCGTCTAATTAGCGAGATATATGTTGCGAATATGCATCCTGTATTCAATATGAAATCTCTCCTACATGCGGGCTATAAAGTGTGCTCAGAATTTATTGAAACTATTTTATTTTATTATTATTATTATTTTTATCATCATCATTTCATGTGACACGATATACGATAGCTCTCGATACCATTTGTTCCCAACCGTTTTGATCACGACTTTTTTCTAGAAAGTAAATATTTTGGCGACCAAAAAGGCGATAAATTACTTCCCCTCCCCTTCCCCTACCCTCTCCCTCTGCCAAACTGTCGGAAGATAATATTATCAAGTGTTATTGACGACAATACCACCACTTTATTTAATGCTACGGTTTTCATCTCAAATACGATAGAAGATTCTTTATAACTGCGTATTCGACTGCAGTTGTATAGATTATTTTATTCACATCGAAACTTGATAACAAATATTATTGTTCTCCAATCAAGGCTATATACAGGAAGGGATGAATTAGGCATTAGAATTGAAAGGGGATTACAAAGAAGTACAAAGGGAGGGGTAAGAATGGAAGTGGAAAAAGTGGATAGAGAAATAGGTAAATATGGATTCATTCAAAGAATGACACAGGAATGGAATGAATTGGAAGAAGATATCAAGAATATAACGAAGATCGGTGATTTAAGAAGAGAGCTAAGAAAAAATGACAAAGTTCAATTTTATTGAGTATGTTTGATTGTAATTTCACGAGAGTAATCATTACCACCTGTTTCAAGAACAATCTGTAATGAGTAAAAAAAATAACTATAACTATAAATAACAATCCATTTTTGCCACACCATAGGTTATAACCATATTGAAGTGACGATCGGCCGTCTTCTCTATCATTCAACACTAACCTCCGGTGTTTCAAACATTCACTATTTCCAATTTCAAACATGGCAATAATCCTCATCATACAAAATGAAATGTATTGTTATTCGTCGTTACCGAAATATCCATGCCGGCTCGAAACAGCCGGAGTTGATGTTAATTGATAGGGGAGACGGTCGGTCGTGACCTGAGTGTTCTAGTTGGACTCGTGACGGAGGTAATGACGTCTCGAAACAGCCGGAGTTGATGTTAATTGATAGGGGAGACGGTCGGTCGTGACCTGAGTGTTCTAGTTGGACTCTTAACGGAGGTAATGACGTCTCGAAACAGCCGGAGTTGATGTTAATTGATAGGGGAGACGGTCGGTCGTAACCCGAGTGTTCTAGTTCGTCTCGTCATCAGTCACGTGTTTTTTAACAGCCTCATCCGTTCCGTTATGGGCTGTGTTAGAAGGCAGTGGTGGATACGTTAGGGTAGATAGAAATAGAAATGGACACCGTTTGTTTATGTTAGGTCATTACTTGGAGAATTCAAATGTGGTTTATAATAGTTCAATGAAAGATACTTATTTCAATGACCTTGGATATATATATATATATATATATATATATATGTGTGTTTCAAAAATCGTATCATCATAATAACCTACTGGTGGTTAATCAGAAAGTTGTTGAAATAATAATATATATATATATATATATATATATATATATATATATATATATATGTATATATATATATATATATATATATATATATATATATATATATATATATATATATATATATGTATATATATATATATATATATATATATATATATATATATATATATATATAATATATATATATATATATATATATATATATATATATATATATATATATATATATATTATTTCAGCATCTTTCTGATTAACCACCAGTAGGTTATTATGATGGTACGATTAACAACTGTTCAAAAATCTCTACCTCCCCTGGGACCTGGTGATCCGGGTTCAAATCCCGGAGGTCGCGATTTTCGAACAGTCTTAAATCGTAGCATATATATATATATATATATATATATATATATATATATATATATATATATATATATATATATATATATATATATATATATATATATATATATATATATATATGGGCATATGTTTTTATATTGAGACGTGACTGAGAAGTGTGGTCGAGTGGTTAATACACTCAACGGTCATTCAGGAGACCAGGGTTCGATTCCCGCCATGGCCGACCATCCTGACAGTTGCTTTACGTGGTTTCCCTCTGTCATACAGGTCAATACTGGGATGGTTCCTTAACAACAGGCCACGACCGACAACTTCCCACTATCCAGAAACACCTAATAATATAATCTTTCATCTCATCATCCCATTATCTCATATATCATTCACCGACGACAATAGATTGTAGTTATCAGTAGAGTCCGTCGTTAAACTCAATATGAATGAGAATAAATGTATTCATATTTTATACATATATATATATATATATATATATATATATATATATATATATATATATATATATATATATATATTATTACAGGAACAAAATTCAGATACTAAAATAAATGCATTAATATAATCTATTCATGTCTTAAGAATCGTAAATTTGAATGTAAGCACATTTTTATGTTATAATACAAAATAAGTGTCGATCTTTTGTGCCTGGGAAAAATATTCAAAAAAGTTTGAAAGATGCGTAATTAAAACATCATTACTTCACGGTCATAAGTTACCTTAGTTTAATTAATACATTATGAGATGGGATTTGAAAATGAAAATATATATTTTTTTGTGTTGAATATTTATTATGGCATTGTCTGTATTTAATGACGATGGTTAAAACTTCATTACTTCACGGTCATGAGTTAGTTTGATTAGAGCCGATTGTACCAACTGATGATTAAATATTAATTAGTTAATCATTACTTGAGGTACAAAAATAACATAGGTAACCAAGGGTAATAACAAGTTAATTTGCTAATTTTTGCTTAATTCACTAAGAGCCGGTTGTACCAAGTGATGATTAAATATTGATTAGGTAATCACTACTTAAGGTACGAAAATAACATAGGTAACCAAGGGTGATAACAAGTTAATTTGCTAATTTTTGCTTAAATCACTAATCATCACTTGGTACAACCGGCTCTAAGGCCCGGTATTACAAATAATAAATTACTTGATTAAGCGATAATTAGTGGATTAGCTTGTTATCACCCTTGGTTACCAATGTTATTTTTGGACTGCAATTGATTAATTAGCTTAATCAACACATTTTTATTATTGGTAATATGGGCCCCAATCATCACTTGGTACAACCGGGCCTTAATACATTATGAGATGGGATTTAGGAATGAAAATATATATTTTTTGTGTTGAATTATTGTTATGGAATATTCTTTATTTAATGACGATCTATTTACAATTTGGTACAAACTATGTCAAGTATGTTCTATCACGTACTTTAGCCACTGACCCTCGCTATGTTAAACGGTGATGGCCCGTGCCTTAGCTGATATACAAGGTGGAAAAACCGGTGAACTCAAATCTTGGGTAAACAAACTTATTTAGAAATGTAAACACTGATTCTGGCTTTACTTTCAAGATTACATGACATGAAAAAACAAACCTTAACTATTTCAGATAAAATTCTACAATATATGAAAATGGAAAAATGATTTTATATTACAGTTTGACTTGGAAAATGGATTTCTTGAGATCGAATGAGTACACAAGTTTCTGAGTCTAAGACGAAGACAAAGACTAAGACAAATTCAAGAGTAAAACTGAGAGAAACCGGAAACTTAGAGCCTCTTGACTTCGAATAGCTCCACGTATTGCTGAGTCTAAGACAAAGACAAAGACTAAGACAAAGATAAGATTAAACTGAGACTAATGGGAAACTTAGAGCCTCTTGAATTCGAATAAATCCACGTATTGCTGAGTTGAAAAAAAAATCAACGACTAAGACAATAAGACTAAATCAAAACCAAGATTAGAACTAAGACAAAAGGGAAAATTTTAGACTTTTGACTTCGAATGATTCCACGTGTTATTGGGCAAGCCGACTAAGGACTAAGACAATAAAACTAAGATTAAAACTCATCTAAATTTGACATTTTGAACATATTCTTTCTCCGCCACTTTCTAAAGAACTATTGTTTTATCAATTGTTTGTTTCCTTGACGACCCCATCAACAACTAGGTTATTTGGGATGAGAAATGAGCAGAAAATCTTAATGCTGGAATCGAACTCACACCCCACGTGACTTCAATTACTACAGTCGAGCTTTAAAAGTAGGATTTAATTCATGGTTTATTTGAATATTCAGATTTTGGATATATATACGCCTATATCCAAGGATTCTCAAAATTCGAGATGGTTTTATAATATATATATATATAACCAGCCGTAGCTGTTCGAAACGTCGAGGTGTTATAGGTTCTATTTAGAACCGCCAACTGTTTCAAAGAAGGGCAATCCGCAAAATGTGACTTGACCATCAACCATTGCCCCCCAAACCTTCACCATCACATGTGATTTATATACATATATATATATATATATATATATATATATATATATATATATATATATACCGGTATATATATATATATATATATATATATATATATATATATATATATACCGGTATATATATATATATATATATATATATATATATATATATATATATATATATATATATATATATATATATATATATAGCCCTATCAACATCCCAGTTTTAGTCTCAAACCACAGGTCTTAAATAATAATTAAAACAGCGTTAAACAAACGATAAAATCGAACTTACCAGAAAACCCGCCAGCAAACAGAATCACAGCGACTGCTGCAAACAAACACCACTTCATCATCTCTGTTATTGTCTATCAAACTCTCATCCACAATATCTGTATTAACGCGTCACAAAACAAACCGAACACACTGTTGAATGTTGTTTAAGTTGTTGAGTAAATCTTCGCAACAATCGAATGTTGTTTAAGTTGTTGAGCTGCTGAGTTGTTGAACGGTCGGATAGAATAGCTACACTGAATCTAGGATCGGACGACGCCGTCGTATTTAATCTATCTAATTGAGCAAACAAGCATCAATCTGGTCAGACAGTGGCGTACCCCCTATACAACGGATGTGGGATGCTGTGATTGATGATACCAGTGGTGTGACATGTTGACTAGTCTACCTTATTTAAAGATAGGTTATTGTTGTTTAACGACTCCACCAACAGATGCGTTATTGTGGTTCATCGAAAAAACTAACAACTAGGTAATTGTTTGTTTGACGACCTCCCCGGAGTTGGTGTATTGTTCGAATAAAGACGCTAACAACAGTTGGAATAAGTTTTGCTTAACGACACAGTTTATTGATGATCAACGACCTCACCGACCACTGGTTATTTCCAGCTGAACGACCTTATCAACAGCTAGGTTATTTTTGTTTGGTGAAACAGGTGAATAAGGTGAAAACAAATGTATTTGTAGTATCTTCAAAAATTGAACAATTTAAAACTGACTAATTGATTAAAATAGGTTGTGCTTATTTTTCCAGTTCGTTTTTCAAAGCTAAGGTATAAGTAGTGTCTTTCGAGATTTTGCTTCCTACAAATTCACACAAATTTATGTTTACAAAATAAAATACATGGTCATTTTTGGCAAAAGGTTTGGAACTGTTCAACTTTTTAAAAATGATTGAAGAAATGGGATTGGAAAATTTGGCGAAACGAAGACAAATAGAGAGAATGTGCAATTTTGTTAGAGTCAAGATTAAATATACAGGATGGGATGAATTGAGCAATATAATTGGAAAGGGATTACAAAGAAGTACGAGGAAAGGGGTAAGAATGGAAGTGGAAAAAAGTGGATAGAGAAATGTGTAAATATGGATTAATTCAAAGAACGACGCAGGAATGGGATGAATTGAAAGAAGATATCAAGATATAACGAAGATCGGTGATTGAAGAAGAGAACTAAGAAAAAATAGCAAAGTATTATTTTATTGAGTATGTCTGATTGTAATTTCATGAGACTAATCATTACCACCCATTTAAGAACAATCTGTAATGAGTGAATAAAATAGCCAACTAAATAACTAAACTTTCTACCAGAAAAAGAGTAAGGAATTGTTATCGATAGCTTCCGTGATATTGATATTATATTATATTTTGATCACATGTGGAAATAATATTGGTTCTATTTTTTATATCTGATCCTTCAACTCTAGTGATATGCGTATATTTGATACAAATATCTCGCTTATCGTACAACGAATATACTAGGTTACCTGGTTATAATTCGAACCGTCTCGATGGTATTAAACATATCTGTTTATCAGTATGATAATATTTATGACTCATACCATTCGAAAGTTATCACGAAAAATATTATTTCGACAATTCGACTCCCATGGACTCTTCAGGGTATAAAATAAATAATATATATATATATATATATATATATATATATATATATATATATATATTGGGTTTAACGACACACTATAATGATGGCGCAGATCTATTGGCGTCGAATCGATGATTAATGAGATGATGGGATGACGAGATGAAGGATTCGTATGGGTAATGGGGAGGATAGTGGGAAGGAAGCGGTCGTGGCCTATAGTGTGGGCACTATCCCGGCATTAGAGGGAAACCATGAAAAACCCCTGTAAAAATGGACGGCGGCGGGGATCGAATTGGGTTCGAAAGTCCCCTCGTCTCCCGGATCACATGAAGCGAGCGCGTTAGCCACTGTGCTACATGTGCTGGTCAACATAAAATAATTAGACGAGCTTTAACGAGGATTCAATTTGACATACTGAAAAAATTGGTGTTCGTTTTTATGTTTTTTTTTTGTTTTTTTTCATATGTTTTTTGTCGGTTCTCCACAGGTCAAACGGCTACAGCTATCAACTTCAACTTTTTTCAATATGGTTCCTCATCTAACTTAGATCTGTATAGTTTTGTGGCATTATTGGGGGTAACTTTTTTTTCATGAATTTTAGAAATTTCAAAAATACCCATTAGAATAACATAGCGGAAAAAAGAGAATATTTTCATTTTCTAAAAAAATGAAATTTTGCGTGAAGTTGGATTACATTTTGATACACATTCCTGGAAACTTTCAACCTGATCGGGTCAGCCATTTTGAAGGAAAAACATAAAATGTGCTAAATTGGTACCACTCGAAGCAGTTTTCACCCATACTATTACTATCTGCTCGTCTAACAACGCATATAGGGCGTTTTCCTAGTTTAATCTTAATCAACATTCATTTCTCTAACTCAATTGTAAAGTACACACTGGAAAAATGTCACACATTAAATCTATAGACCAATTAGAGCACATCATATCTATACAGTAGTTCACCTATGAACTTTGAACTTGCTAGTTACTATTAAATTGTGTGTCAAATTTCTTCGAAGAAGGATTTTAAAGAATACGCAAATAGAAATACCGAAATGAGTGAGTTTTATATCACAGTGGCGATGCTACTACTAGGAAAACGCCATATATGCGTTGTTGGACGAGCGAATAGTAATAGTATGAGTAAAAATGGGTAAAAACTGCTTTGAGTGGTACCAATTTAGCACATTTCATGTTTTTTCCTCAATATGGCTGACCCGATCAAGCTGAAAGTTTCCAGAAATGTGTATCAAAATGTTATTCAACTTCACGCAAAATTTCATTCCTTAGTAAAAAACAATATTCTTTTCTTTTCCTGGTTTTCTTAATAGCTTTCAGCGATGTATTAAAATTGAATTAAATAATTTGTTACATCAAAACACTGATCGGATTTCAGTGAAAGTTTGGAATAATGTGTATCATTATTATATTGAAATTGTTATAGTCATGTCATGAAAGATACTTGGCTTTAACATCCCAAATATCTCGATATTGGACCATATCTAAGAAAGTTTGATAATCATATATATATATATATATATATATATATATATATATATATATTATAATGAATAGTTGCTACGAATATCATTTTGGAGGTATTAAAAAGGTCCACGTTCCCATAGTTATCAATTATTTTTTGAACCCTAGAATTATTTTGATGTCACCAAGAATTTATATCTTCGATAAATCTACACCAACTCGATTTCAATACACTTATTCTAACTATTCTCTGACAACAAAACCCACCGCCACTTTAATGCATACGTCATAATCGTCTGTAATCGGTTCGCACTACCAATCGTTAACGTTAAAAGATAAGCGAGACTACCGATCGTAGCCTGAATTATCCACTGAGTAAATAACCCATGATCGTTTCCTAGGATAAAAGTGTTTGTTCAACACAGATAGAGTTGTGTATTTTGGGCGCGAGTGTTTTCTGATAACCAGTACTGAAAAAAAATCGTTAATTTATTTCTCTAGAAATACATCATGATTTTGTCTCTACTTTACTAATGTATTCTTGAGAAATCGTATATTATTCGTTTTAGTTTAAACACGTATTACATATTAACATATGTTTATTTACGTATGCAATTTTTTATTTATATTGGGTTTGAAGACATACTGCATTTATATATGCAATTGCAAGTGTACAAGAGAGAGGGAAGTGAGAGAGAGAGAGAGAAAGAGGAGAGGAGAGAGAAGAAAGAGAGAGAGAGAGAGAGAAAGAGAGATGGAGATAGGAAGAGGGATATAGATACGATAGAAGGTCAGTATGGTAATTATCGTTCGCTTTAACCGACCCCACTAACATCTAGGTTGTACGGGGGGTACGAATCAATGAGCGGGTGATAATGAAACAATAATGTTATTGATAGATCAGAGGACATTTAAATATATATATATATATATATATATATATATATATATATATATATATATATATATAATATATATAGATATATGGAGACATTCCTCTCTGGGTAGCTCTTCAGACCGGCAATCTGGAGATCCGAGTTCAAGTCCCGGGAGAGGTCGCGATTTTTGAACATTTTAAATCATACCATTATATTAACCTACTGGTGGTTAGTCATAAAGGCATTAAAAATATTTATTTAACTTATATTTATATAGGGGGCCTATATACGTTATATATATATATATATATATATATATATATATATATTTATATATATATATATATATATATATATATATATACATAGATATATATAAATATATATATATGTATTTATATATTTATATATATATATATATATATATATATATATATATATATATATATATATATATATATATATATATATACAAGTTTGTTAAGTGAAATAACATTGTAGAAAGAAGTGTATTTACCGACACCAAACATTGACTCGACTCTCAACTTTCATTCCTACAATAATACTTCAATTAGCATCTCATGTATAATTACCTTGACCACGGCGACCTTGATGGTGATTACCTGAAGATGGCATGTCTGTTTACTCTGGACACAGTTTATAAAGTGCCCAGCCGCGTCACTTTTATTATTGGATGCGACTAGGACAATAGCTATATATATGATGAATACGCAACTGAGCTCAACCATAGAAATAATTATAATACTTGTCGAGATACATTACTCCTGCGGCCGACTAGAAATTGCTCTGGTACTCCGAAAAAAACGAACACCGAAAAAAAACGAACACCGAAAATGTTATTTCTCAGTGTGACTGTACTGAGAGGCAAGACCCGAGTAGAAGGACGATTCAGGGTGGAGCTACGATATTGTTCTGAAAGAGTGGGGGACTATTCCCCTTCTGACAAAATAATATACTATCATTTTGAAAAAATCGTTTTTTCGGTGTTCGATTTTTCCTTCGGTGTATGGAGACTATTCACCGACTAGCGACATATGCTCGTTCCGATCTTGGCGGCCATATTGGACCTTTACAAATAGCTTCTAAGCGAGGCCTTCTATAATTATAAATTATCGATGTAAAAATATAGAAGGAATTGCTTAGAAAGTGTCCAATATGGCGGAAAATTCCCGGTTTCCGAAGCGGTGTGAAGTTACAAAGTTAAACTGATCTTAAAATTGAAATGGAAATTACCTAACTAAAACTCAGTTGAGTAAACGAATTTGAATACACTGAGATATCATTGATTGATTCATTTATTTGTACTGGAAACTAACTAAAATGAGGGACCAGCCGCCCCCTTAGCTCAGTCAACTCTCACTAGCATTAGAAACTGAAATCAGGTTGGGCGTGGGTTCGAGTCCACATAAGAGGTTGGTTTGATAAACGTTCTTTCACTTATCATCATTTCATAGTTTTCATTACCACCTGCTCATTCGTCCCCCGTATAACCTAGCTGGTGGTGGGGTCGTTGCCCAGCATTGGAAAATTCTACGGCCTCACTATGCTAAACATGGAGGGGCAGCGATCCCTGTTCGGGGCCAGTCCACCCCTGTGAATGGTCATCAGACAAACAGAAGACAAAGAGAAAAGTTGAATGGATTTTCGGTGTACGCTCATCCAACAATGATTATAATGCGTTTTGAGGTAATAATTTCATCAACGATCACTGTTGTGTAGCATAGCTTTAATTGGTAAACTTGGCTAATCTTTGAAACAACATTCTCTCTCTCTCTCTCTCATCTCTTTCTCTCTCTCTTGTCCCTCTCTCTCTCTATCTCTGTCTTCTCTCTCTCTCTTTCCTCCAACCTTAGACATTATAAGTTCTGTAAATTGGCCCAACTTTACAGCGAATCTTGTTATGTAATTATCCTAAGACTCTTAAGCCTGAATGCTATACAAGACAACATCGATCCACAACCAGTAGATGTTCCAATATATTCACAATATGTAGGCTATGTCATTATCTGAAATTAGTAACAAAAGAGTGTCTATATATAATATATATAACTATAGGAACAAAAAGGACCTCGCTGTCGACGCGCCACCCTAACACCAACTCTAAATAATATGTTCTATCAACGGCTGTCCACCATGAGAATGCATATCTACTTGTGAAGCTCGGTAAGCTGCTGTTTTCTCTTTCCCATTCATATTTTCATATATCAAGATTTGCCTAGACACACCATTAATTTTAGTTAACTATAATATAACTGTAAATGTGTCTGTAATGCCAATGATTTGCATTACAACAACGAGATGAAAAGGAAGCTTCTGGATATTATATTGGAGATTATATATATATATATATATATAGATTATATATAGTATATATATATATATATATATATATATATATATATATATATATATATATATCCGCGATCTCACTCCCATCCCACTCTAGTTATTTCAAATTGAAACACTGAACTTGACATCAGTAGGCCTACTGCGCTGTCTGTGACCAACTGCATCACTGAAGATTCCAAAGTGCGGAACACATTGTAAGAAGGGCCTATATCCAGACATTACAGCATTGGTATTCAAACTAAAATCAGAACATCTGTGAATAATACAACAGTTTTCATCATATGTTTTATTTTTCATCTTTTATTCTATCAAAAAGGAATAACGAAGTTTCTTAAGTTTGTTGTTTCAGTTTTTATTTCTTGCATGGGTACATGGTGTTGAGCTTCTGGATGTCCTTGGAGCTGAGGCCGACACGCTGACCAATCACAGCGTTGGGATCCTTCAAACAAACAAACAAACAAACAAACAATTAGTTACTATGTTCATCACAATGTCAGGAAAGGCGTGAGGCCCACCTAAACAACAGAAGAGTCCATGGGAGTCGTTCTAAAGGAATATCAGTTTTTTGGTGATAACTTCTGAACGGTGTGAGGTATCGAATTTCTGAAAAAGAGGAAACATATATTTTAAATACCTTTCAGATAATGTAAGTGATGATTATTAATAATCTCATGTCGCCAAATTTTCATGCGTATACGCTTGGGAAGTGGGTATTCTCAAGCATTATACACCTGACAATCAGACGATTTGACTTGAATAGTTATAACCTTAAAAATATTAAAATATTAAAAATATCTGTGTTCCTTTTTTTAGAATTTCGATTCCTCATACCGTTCGAGAGCTATCCCCAAACAACTGATATTCCAGTAAACCGACTCCCAATGGACTCTCAAGTCTGTCAGTTCTGTTCTTGTCGACTTACCGTGGGCACGATGGTGTCCTCGCCGTTGCTCGAGAAGGCGGTGGGCTCCGTAGTGCATGACGCTGCCGTAGTCGTAGGTGACGCCGTAGTCGGTGATCACCGAGGAGGGTACTTGTTGAAGTTGTTCTCAGTTCCTGGGACAGACAGATGAGGACATGATTGAGAGGCTGAAGTTATGAAGTAACTGAAGTAATATGATACTGTTTTAACAGGGACCCGAACTGGAACCAGAACCGGAACCGGAAATACGTCTGCATCAGATGTTGTACCTGTTAATTCTGTATCAAGTTTATGAGAATCCACATCTGTGAAATCACCCTGACGGAAAATTTCTGCCCTGGAGAGACTGGGGACGCATTAAAATCCAATAATAATCGAATATTGACGAGTAATAACTGGTGTTATCACTATGGGTGTTATCGTGCTAGCGTGAGATATGGTATGGTGGCGCTGCCTGGGTTATCAGCGTGAGATAGGTGTATGGTGGCGCTGCCTGGTGTTATCAGCGTGAGATAAGTGTATGGTGGCGCTACCTGGCTGGATGTTCTCGAAGTGGATGGTGGCGCTACCTGGTGTTGTCAGAGGAGTTAGAGATAAGTGTATGGTGGCGCTACCTGGCTGGATGTTCTAGAGTGTATGGTGGCGGCTACCTGTGTAATCAGCGTGAGATAAGTGTATGGTGGCGCTACCTGGTGTTATCAGTGGAGGTTAGAGATAAGTGTATGGTGGCGCTACCTGGCTGGATGTTCTCGAAGTGTATGGTGGCGCTACCTGGTGTTATCAGCGTGAGATAAGTGTATGGTGGCGCTACCTGGTGTTATCAGCGTGAGATAAGTGTATGGTTGGGGCTACCTGGTGTTGTCAGAGGAGGTTAGAGATAGTGTATGGTGCGCTACTGGTGTTATTAGCGTGAGATAAGTGTATGGTGGCGCTACCTGGTGTTGTCAGTGAGGTTAGAGATAAGTGTATGGTGCGCTACCTGGTGTTATTAGCGTGAGATAAGTGTATGGTGGGGCTACCTGGTGTTGTCAGAGGAGGTTAGAGATAAGTGTATGGGTGGCGCTACCTGGTGTTAGTAGCGTGAGATAAGGTGATGGGTGGCGCTACTGTGTTGTCATGAAGGTTAGAGATAAGTGTATAGTGGCGCTACCTGGTGTTGTCAGAGGAGGTTAGAGATAAGTGCATGTGGCGCTACCTGGCCGGATGTTCTCGAAGTGTATGGTGGCGCTACCTGGTGTGGTCAGATGAGTTTAGGAGATTTTAAGTTGCAATTTTTGGGGGCGCTACCGGTGTGTTTCAGATGTGAGGGTTCTAGCGGGTAAGTGTATGGTGGCGCTACCTGGTGTTATCAGCGTGAGATAAGGGATGGGGGCGCTCCTGTGTTGTCAAGAGGGAGAGTATTTTTTTGGGGACCTTTTTTGGGGTTTTT